>MU186108.1:55239-97439 GCA_016904865.1 Pissodes strobi | reverse complement strand
CCTCCTTGCAGGTTATTTTATATACGAGTATTCTTTTTTAGTGTTTGGAGTATTAAATCGGGTTTTCTTCTAGTTCCAGAGAAAAATGTTTTGATTAATTCACCAACCAGGAGCCGCAAGCAAATTTAAGTCGCTTTTATTCTCTGGATAGTAAAGATCAGGATATTTTTCTACAAGGACTAATACAGATTTCTAATGTGTATAGGCGCCGCGCAAGAGTCCAAGTTGGAAATAAACCAAAATCCAATACCTTTAAATACTTCGCCTTGAAAGGGTCAGCCAAAATTGCGATTTGTTTGAAGGCGTTTTCCTCAATTTACAGTGAAACTTTAAGTCGAGTTAGAAGAATAAAAAATCTTGCTGTGGAAAATCGCCAAAAGACTTGTGTGGTCTAAATACCAGTGGTAATAAGTAATAAGTTTGCTGAAGATGTTCAACACGGAGTTTATAGATGGGCTATTAGACACACATTTAAACTTCCACACCCAGGAAAAACTTCACCAGTTTTAGCATCTGAAGTTGCATATCCATTTGGCAAAATTTTTATAAAAGCAAAAAAACTTCAGGATATAAAAAAATGTATGGCATTCGTAGAAGCGGAATGTCAAGAATTTTATAATTCAATACTTGATTAAACAACACAGACCAACCATCTACATCCATGCTCTCCAGGAGAATATCATTCCAATAAACTCTACCCAAGGCTGAGACACATTTGCTTACAGCATCGGCTGAAAGAGACCTACATATTATATTTTGGGTTGTACTGTCCCTTGTGGTGGACTTGACAAAAAACTTATTGGAAATACCAAGATGGTCCGAAAGACCACCAACATTAACAGTTGAAGACCGGCAATCATTTGTTATGCAATTATCAAGACAACTTGATGAGTGGTTTCGAATCCTCGTAGGTTCCTCGATTAATAATCTGTAGCCAAAACAGGACAGTAGATCCAAAAATTTTGACCTAAGTGTGCCAAGCTTCAAAAAATCAATATTGAAGTCTCCATGTATATAAACATAATCTGAATTTTCATTTAGAATACTCAGCATTGAACCAAAATGCTGCAAAAAACAATCTATATCACTATGAGGTGGGCGGTAAACAGCAATAATTATGGTGTTTATTCCAATCAATTTAACTGCACATGCCTCAAAGGAGGATTCTACAGCCAGGGAATCAATAATATTTAATGTTTTGAAGCTTGTATCATAGTATCATAACTCCACCGCCATTTGAATGGATACGACAAAACTCATTTGCCAAACTAAAACCCCCAACAACACACAAGTCAACATTGTCAGACCTTAGCCAATGCTCGCATAGGACAACAACGTCGTAATGCACATCATGTAAGATTCCCTCCAACTCCTCAACTTTGTTTTGCAAACTTCTTATGTTTAGAAAAAAAATGTGCATTGCCTTTAGTCTCCCATGTTCCTTTTGGATCGTTGGACCTTTCCTTGTATTAGGGATTGAGCATGGGTGGTTTTCTGATTCGGTGGAGTTGGAGGGTATCTGGGTGGTCTCGTAAAATAAGTTTGGTGTGCATGCTTGATACTTGATGAGTGGTCAAGGTCCAAATCAGAAACTGTCTTATAAGATCTATTTTTAATTTGGTAAATCTTACTTGAGTGCCCTATCTCTTCCTCAGTAAACTCAACGTGAAACCCCACTCTTCTAACTGGTTCTGTTGGGGATGGAAATCTGTTTGGAAAACTTGATAATTTTGGTAGCCAGTCATCCCTTGTTTTTCCTAGAAGGTGAAGGAGTCTCTCTTCATGTGAAAGTTTAGCAGTCTCAGGTGTCAATAAATTACTAGATATATATTTTATATAGTTATATTTAATGTGTTGAGGATACAAATTGGACCTCAAATAGGTGAAATCTGATTTGGGATCAGAAAACGAATCCATAGGAAAGAATCTGGTAAAGTTTCCAATCTGATAGAAGAACTTCTTTAGTCTCAAGTTCAGCTGGTAGATGCGAGAATTTAAGAAGCGTTTATTATCCTATATGCCGGACCTATAAATACCAAATTTGTATTTTTGAAGAACTCTTGACATTCCTTTAGATCATGGGTTGAAACTGTTCCTTTTTCGGCAGCATAAGATCCCAAAAACAGTATAACGAAATCATTCTTGCTTAAATTTGGTTTAACTGAAATCATAAAATTCATTAGTTCTTTTAGGGTCATCAGCTTATCAGGATCAGTTAAGTTCTGAGTCAAATACATGAGAGAGCCCCTTAATTCATTTTTATTGCCAAACAAGTAGATTTGAGATTTCGACTTTTTAAGTTGACTGTTACTCGAAATTGGCTTGGAACTATTAGAGTTCAGATAACATTTCACAGTTTCTGCTGTCTCTTTATTATAGTCAATGTATTACTAGTCTTTGTATGATCAGCTGAATGTTGGTGATCTGCACACCAGGTTAATTTTGTTTGTGATCCACAAGATTTAAGATGTTTACTCTGCTTTGATGGAATTAACTGATCACCTTTTCCTTCTCCAATAATACTCGCCTCAACCTGTCGAATTTCCTGGATCAAAGACACAGCTTCCACTTCAGTTTGTGTCTCACTATCATTTTGTAGATATATTTTAGTTTGAGTTCCAACTGTTGTTTGTTTTATAATTTTGTCAGTTTGTTTACCTGATGTTCGACTACTTAACCTAGTGGTCTGGGATGATGTATTGTCTAGACTTATTGCTGTTTGTGTTGAGGCGGTTGTTGTGGTTCTGTCAAAACGTTCAATAATCTCCTTTTGCTCTTCAAGTTGCTCTTGAAGCCTTTTAATTTCGATATTTTTCGATTCTATTTCTTTAAGTAATTTTTCCTCCATGTCAGCTGCCTCAGTTTCAAAGGTTTTTGAAGTAGATCTTATTTTTTCAAGTTTTTAATGTTCATTTCTTTTTTTAACTCTTCATTTAAAATTTGAAAAGATTGATTTTTAGAATCTTCTGATTCAAAAACATCTAAGTCGATAGCCTTAATTTCACAGCTTTCAGAACAGTAAATTTGGTTTTGGGTTATTATTTTGAAGTACCTTTGTCTTTTGCAGCAACTGGGATGAAAAGTGTTATGGCAAATCACACATATCCAGTTTTGATTTGGTTTATTTTTACAGCACTTAAACACCTCAGATATTTTATTGAAACTTAAATGAAAATGTTTATTGAATGCAAATGTCAAAATGATTTTTCCTTCTTTTTTTCTCTTCTTTTCAAACTTAATTCATTAGAACAAGCTGCCTTTTTGGGTAAAAATATATTTTTTTTTAATATTCTGTTTTTAATATTCTGAATGTAATTGGGGTAAATTCAGTAAGTAGGTCACTATTCCAAGCAGTTCATTGCAAGTTTCCTCATTCATATGATTTGTGTTTTAGTTCATTAAGTAAATTTATATACGTAATCTCTTGTTGTTAACCAATTCTTTCTTTTTTCTGGTCACTTGTTTCTTCTTTTTTTATTACCAAAACTGCCGCTGCAACTATTAATAATCTGTATCGATCGCTCACAATTATTGTTAAGATTGACAATAAAACAAATTTAAAAACGGACTGTGTGTGTGTTGTTAGTGAGTTCCATCTTGCATGACGATTTAAGACTGTACAAGTAAAATGGTACATAAGCATGCGTGTCTGTGGCGGCCTTTAGATCTCATTTGTATCCGTTGATATTATAAACACTTAATTGTGCTACATTGGTGGAAGCTATTCCATCTTGTAGGAACTTCCTGAATTAATTATACGGAATTTGATTCTCTTCATGAGTATATCTCCATAAAGGTTATTCTTCTTTAAATTTAGTTGTGGCCAGACTGGCGCTTTTGAAAAATGGATTGGCGTATATAGATATTAGGAATTTAAATTTTTTAATGTACCCCTGTAACTCGGCCACTAGTTGAAATACTTTAAGACTCCGATAATGGGCGTCATTCAAAAAATGTCAAAACATGCGTTTCCGAATTATAAAAAGAAATTGTTTAATGTTTTTTTCACATCCTGCGTCTTTGATTCATATGACATATAGTTTATCTATTTTTGAGATGGGCTGTAAGTGCATTGATATTTAGTGACATGTAAAATAGATATTTTTTAATTTACCAGTTCCAGGTGGTGTTCGAAACTAGGCACATGTCTACGAATCACTTCGACAAAAACAACAGGCTCCAAAATTCTGGTGCTTCATTTTTGGAACACCCTATACCACGCCAAACAATTGTAGATCAACTGTAGTTACTTATTTAAGCGCATGTAGTTTGTGTCTCGCATCGTGAATAATTCAAAGAAGTGCCCATTAACAATCGCATAATACCATTTTGCATCATTAAAACTAAAAATAACCTTAAAAATACGAACAGAAGCAAGCAAAAAAATGTCGGTATATTATTCATGTCGGACGATACAGACCATTAAATAGGAAATTTACGACGGTCGTGCTATGTTATTCTCCATTTCAATTCAACTAAATATCCTACCTACTTAGTATACATTATAAATGTGTATGTTGGGGATTTATGCTGTTCGAATTTTATTATATAATTTGTTTAATTTACTCCGGCAGCATTGTCGTATAAAAATAAATTTTTAATAATTGAAATGGAGATAAATAAGGAGTATTTTTTTATATAAAATCCCAAGATTCTCAATTTTTCATAAGGACAGACATCTTAGATTACAGATGGCATAACCTACGGCCGACACTTGGTGTGTCTTTAAAACTTCACAACTTTTTTGCGCTTTAGTGTATCTTTTTTTTAACTGCTTTCGAGATATTTGCTTTAAAAAATTATATTGTACCAATACGACCCGTAAGATTACTAAAATCTTTTAAACAAGTTAAAAATAAGGAGCAACAAAGTTATTAAATGTTATAATAATTTCACAGCAAAACTAGAAAATCAAAAAAATTACGATTTTAAGAAACAGGAAAGTGACATTAGTTTTAATAATATAACAATTTGAAAGTCCAATCAAAGCATAAAAAAAAGAAAAAAAAAAGAAATTAATAAGGAAGAAATACAGAATGAATTTAAAATAATATAAAAATCCCTCAGGAAATACAGCATACCAAAAAAATATTTAAAAATTTTTGAATAATATAGTAAATTGAAAGAAAAGGCAGAGCATCTGGAAGGAATCAACAAACAGCAAGAATAATAAATACTATAAAAGTTCGAAAGCAAAAACAGAATATTGGGTCGTAACGAAAAAACATGGAGATGAGCAATACAATATAAAAGATAAATAGAGAACGGCGAAAAAATCAATTAAAAAGCAAAAGGGTAAAAATAAATGAAAGTTATATATAAATTTTAAAATTTGAAAAAATCATGTTCTTAAATAATATAGTAATTTCAAAGTTAAACTAGAGCATCAGAAAAATTAAAAGCAAGAGTTGAGCATCGAGAAAAATCAATAAACAGATTATCTTAAAGGAAAGATGAGAAAGATGAAAATAATTTTTTTTTAAACAATATAAAAATCCAAAAGCATAACCAGTAGTAAAGGAAAAAAAATAATAAAATTTTCAAAACACAATCGAACTCTAGTGGAAGTATTATTTTAATTTAAAATAATATAAATTTTTTAAAACAATATCGGAACACAATTAAGTTAGTAATATAAAAATTTTAATAATTAAAAAAAAATTAATAAAGAAGGAAAAATTAATTTAAAGTAATATAAAAATCCCTCTGGAAAATGAGGATATTAAAAAAATAATAAAAAATTAGGAAAGAAGAAATATGAATTTTGAGTAATTTAGTAATTTGAAAGACAAAGCAGAGCACTTCGAAAGGATCAATAAACAGCAAGAATAACTTTGAGGAAAGATCAAATAAATGAAAAAAATCAAAAAAATTATTAGCGAAAATAATTTGAAATACTATAAAAGAATATAGAATATCGCAGAAAACATCAATAAATAGTTTAAAGTAATATAAAAATTATTAATTAAAATCAGGAAATTTTGAAATAATCGTTTTTTTAAATAATATAGTAGTTTCAATGTAAGGTCAAAGCATCGGAAAAATCGAAAACAAAAGTAGAGAAAAATCAACAAACAGAATATCAACCAAAAAATATTAAAAAATTAAAATTCATTAAAATATTATTAGTGGAAATAATGTGAAACAATATAAAAATTGAAAAACAAAAACAGAAGCTAAGAAGAATAACAATAAACATTTCAAAGCACAATCGGAGTCTAGACAAAAATAACGATTTCAATAAATAGGTGGAAGTATTATTTTAATTTGAAATAATTTAGTAATATATAAATTTTTAAAATTAAAAAGAATCAATAGGGAATGTTTAGAAAATTAATTTAAAGTAACATAAAAATTCCTCAGGAAAATCAACATACCAAAACAATAATAAAGAACTGGGAAATAAGCAACACACATTTTTGAATAATATAGTAATTTGAAAGAAAACGCAGAGCACCTCGAAAGAATCAATAAACACCAAGAATATCATTAGGAAAAAAAAATTAAAAAAAAAATCGATAAATAATTATTATCGGAAAATAATTTGATATAATTATGTACTATGAAAGTTCTAAAGCAAAATCAGAATTTCGGGACGTAACGAAAAAACATGGAGAGGAGCGATACAATATAAAACAATCTAACAATTTGAAAAGAAAATTGGGTACCGCAAAAAAAAATTAGGAAGAAGCAAAATGATAGCAATAATTTCAAGTACAAAAAATTTAAAATAAAATTAAAACATTTCTTAAAAATCACATCTTTAAATAATATAGTAGTTTAAAAATAAAACCAAACCATTAGAAAAATCGAAACCAAAAGCTGAATATCGGGAAAAAAATCGATAAACAGAATATTTTAAAGCAAAGAAAAATTTAAAATTCAATAAAATATCATTAGCGGAAATAATTTAAGCGAATACAAAAATTCAAAAGCAAAACCAGAATATCTGGAAATAAAGTAAAGGAGAAGAAAAAATATTCAATGCACGATCGGAATTTAGACAAAAATAACGATTTCAATAAATAGAAAATGAGGAAGTATTAATTTAATTTGACGGACTTTAAGAAACAGGAAAGTGACATTAGTTTTAATAATATAACAATTTGAAATTCCAATCAAAGCATAATAAAAAATTAATAAGGAAGAAATACACAATTAATTTAAAATAATATAAAAATCTCTGGGGAAATACAGGACCAAAAAACAATTTAAAAATTTTTGAATAATATAGCAAGTTGAAAGAAAAGACAGAGCATCTGGAAGGAATCAATTAACAGCAAGAATAATAAATACTATAAAAATTCGAAAGCAAAATCAGAATATTGGGTCGTATCGAAAAAACATGGAGAGGAGCAATACAATATAAAAGAATATAACAATTTGAAAGATAAATAGAGAACGACGAAAAAATTAATTAAAAAGCAAAAGGGTAAAAATAAATCAAAGTTATATATAAATTTTAAAACTTGAAAAAATTATGTCCTTAAATAATATAGTAATTTCAAAGTTAAACTAGAGCATCAGAAAAATTAAAAGGAAGAGTTGAGCATCGAGAAAAATCAATAAACAGGTTATCTTAAAGTAAAGAGGAGAAAGATGAAAACAATTTTTTTGTAAACAATATAAAAATCCAAAAGTAGAACCAGTAGTAAAGGAATAATAAAATTTTCAAAGTGCAATCGAACTCTAGTGGAAGTATTATTTTAATTTAAAATAATATAAATTTAAAAAAAAAAATATCGGAACATAATTAAGTTAGTAATATAAAAATTTTTAAAATAAAAAAAATCAATAAAAAAGGAAAAATTAATTTAAAGTAATATAAAAATCCCTCAGGAAAATGAGGATATCAAAAAATTATAAAAAATTAGGAAAGAAGAAATATAAATTTTGAGTAATTTAGTAATTTGAAAGAAAAAGCAGAGCACTTCGAAAGGATCAATAAACAGCAAGAATATCTTTAAGGAAAGATCAAATAAATGAAAAACATCAAAAAAATTATTAGCGAAAATAATTTGAAATACTATAAAAGAATATAGAATACCGCAGAAAACATCAATAAATAGTTTAAAGTAATATAAAAATTTTAAAATAAAATCAGAAAATTTTGAAATAATCGTATCTTTAAATAATATAGTAGTTTCAAAGTAAAAGCAAAGCATCGAAAAAATCGAAAACAAAAGTAGAGAAAAATCAACAAACAGAATATCAACCAAAAAATAATAAAAAATAAAAATTCAATAAAATATTATTAGTAGAAATAATGTGAAACAATATAAAAATTGAAAAGCAAAAACAGAAGCTAAGAAGAATAACAATAAACATTTCGAAGCACAATCGGAGTCTAGACAAAAATAACGATTTCAATAAATAGGTGGAAGTATTATTTTAATTTGAAATAATTTAGTAATATACAAATTTTTAAAATTAAAAAGAATCAATAGGGAATGATTAGAAAATTAATTTAAAGTAACAAAAAATTCCTCAGGAAAATCAACATACCAAAACAATAATAAAGAACTGGGAAATAAGCAACACACATTTTTGAATAACATAGTAATTTGAAAGAAAACGCAGAGCACCTCGAAAGAATCAATAAACACCAAGAATATCATTAAGGAAGAAAAAAATTTAAAAAATCAATAAAAAATTATTATCGGAAAATAATTTGAAATAATTATGTACTATGAAAGTTCGAAAGCAAAATCAGAATTTCGGGACGTAACGAAAAAACATGGAGAGGACCAATACAATATAAAACAATCTAACAATTTGTCAAGAAAATTGGGTACCGCAAAAAAAAATCTAGGAAGAAGCAAGATGATGACAATAATTTAAAGTATAAAAAAATTAAAATAAAATTAAAACATTTCTTAAAAATCACATCTTTAAATAATATAGTACTTTAAAAATAAAACCAAACCATTAGAAAAATCGAAAGGAAAAGCTGAATATCGGGAAAACATCGATAAACATAATATTTTAAAGCAAAGAAAAATTTAAAATTCAATAAAATATTATTAGCGGAAATAATATAAGCGAATACAAAAATTCAAAAGCAAAATCAGAATATCTGGAAATAAAGTAAAGAAGAAGAAAACATATTCAATGCACGATCAGAGTTTAGACAAAAATAACGATTTCAATAAATGGAAAATGGGGAAGTATTAATTTAATTTGAAAAAATATAAAAATTTCAAAACAATATCGGGACGAAAATAATTTCAATTAATCTAAAAATGTGAAAGTAAGTAGTTATTTAATTAACGCAACGTACCTGTAATTAGTAAAGAGAGAATCTTCCGGTATTCGCAAACCTGTGTTATTTTTTTTGTAATAATTTTTTCTAGCCCAGTTATTTTTGAGATAAAGGGCGATATTGAAAATGATACATTTTCAAGCACCTCTTTTGTCTCAGTTCTCTAGCAACTTGTCAAATAGATGAAAACGAAATGCATTGGTCAATTTTTTAATATATCTGTTTTAGAATAATTATTGGACAATCTGTATATTTGTAAATAAATTTCTCTTTACTAACAATGGATCAAGTAAATTTAATACCTTTTATTAATTATGTATTATACAATATGTTTATCAGTAATAATAATATTTGAAAGTCTTAAGCATAACATAAGTACTACAGTAATCAAGTAAATCAAAACTTTCGTTGAATTGCAATCATTTAGTTTATTTTTCTATTTTCTGTCATTAAAAGTGATGAAGTAGTGAATACAAACTTTGCATATCAGTTTCTGAATCTCATAATTTTACGCCACCTTTGTCACCAATTACTGCTAGTATTTCCTCTAATTCTTCGCTACTTTTCTGCCCATAATGGCACTATTCTAAATTTTGCACTATTCTAGTTGCGTTAAGTGAAATAAATATTTTGTTATTAATATTATAAGGTGGGCTGTCCTCCCTTGGCCCCTTAGCTTTCGGCACCCATTAGGACACACTGTATCTGGTATGTTATAAAAACCTGAAGCAACAGAAACAAAGGGAATATAATAACCGCTTTATTTCCATCCACACATTTTCGGCCCTTTATCATTTAATTATTCACGCGAGATAAAGTATTCTGTATATTTTCTCTATGCCAGAGACCTTGAGCCGAATACGTGATAAATATATTAATATGTTATGTTTTCGTATCTTGAAGAGAGAGAACTTTTGAAGCAGGCTCGAAAAAGTTAAAAACAAAACGGCAAAATAATCACCTAAGGGCATGTCTGCACTTGATACGGCGGTTTTTTTTGTTGGGCTAACGTTAGGGAATAAAAATACCATTTTAATAATGCCATATACAATTTTCGGCCAAAAAGTCGACATCAAATAAAGTTATTATTTCATCGTGATTCAAAAATTTCAATTTTTTTATCAGCTTAATTTTATTATACTTTCATTAGATATAGTAGAGCATTTAATATAAGGCTTAGTCCACATTAGTAGGGCGTTTGCGCTTGGTCTAATCCAAACCTGTATAATATGCACAATTCAGTAGGATAATTGCGTCTACATTTGATCTAATCCGAACTATGCAACTTAACAAAGAAAAATTCTGACAGACAAAATGTGAATACACTCGGTATTAACTCTGCCTGTGATGACTGATGGGTGAACTGAGTAACCCAAAGGTTGTCCCAAGCCCGGGCAAAAGAGGAGGGTTTTTGGGTTAGGCCAGCCACCTACCCGAAGTAAAAAACATACAGCTCATAGAACCGATGACATTGCCTCGGACACAGGACGGATCACTACGAAGACAACCCATGCTATGACAAGGAAAAAACGGAAATCTAAACGCAACATCACCAGAGTCGCTTGCTGAAACATAACATCGTGGAATGGAAGAGATCAAGAAATCATTATTGAGATGGAAAAGCACAACATAGACATATGCGGGATCTCGGAAACGAAACGGAAAGGCCAAGGAACATGTAAGCCTGGAAAACACATACTAATCTACAGCGGAAAAGCCAAGCACGAAAGAGCACAATCGGGAATTGGCATTCTACTGCATGAGAAATATGCACAAAGCATCGATGATATAGAATATATCAACGACAGAATATTGAGAACCTCCCTGAAACTGAACCAAACCACAATACATCTTATAACTACGTACGTCCCAGGAAGAATATATACAAATCAGGAACAGAGTCAACTCAAGAATCAAAGGTATCAAAAGAGAACATTGGGCCAAATTTACAACCAACATGGATCTATGGTGCCCAAAGGAAGGTGTGGAAGATGCTTAAAAACAGGAAGAAACTCGTAAATGAATACGCACAAGTTAAAGGAATCACTACGGAGGTGTGGGAGGAAGACTTCAGTAATCTATATGATGCCGAGGACACACAGGTGGCAGAAGGATACCAAACAGCATCTATCGCAACAGTTACCGAGATGGAAACGAGGGCAAGATATATACTTAAAAAACTAAAGAACAAAAAAGCTCCATCAGGCACAGACGATATACTAAATGAGCTTGGTCCAAGACTTGAAGCAAGACTGACAATACTGTTTAGCAAAATATTGAGCACTACGGAAATCCCAAAGAACTGGCACACCAGCATCACAATTCCCATATACAAAAAAGGACAAAAAACAAAGCCTGAAAACTACAGAGGAATAATTCTACTATGCTCAACAATGAAGTAGTTTACAAGATTACTCAAGGACAAACCAGAGGAGCAAATAAAAACCAGAGAGGAACAACAAGGATTCAAAAAGAATAGATCGACAACCGATGCCATATTCATTACCAAACAAATAAAGGAAAAAGCAATAGAATACAACACATCCGCATTTATTTGCTTCGTCGACCTTACTAAGGCATTTGACAGAGTCTGCCTGGGAGACGTCATAATAATCCTAACAGAACGCAAATCAAAGCTGGAGAGAATATTACAGCTATCATCCCCACTCCAGGAGGAATAAGACAGGGAGATAGCCTTAGTCCATTTCTATTCAACCTCCTGATGGACAAAACCATAGAAGAAGTAACATCCCTGAACTCAGGATACAGATTGAACAATAGAACTATCAGTATGGTCTGCTACGCCGACGACGCTGCAATATTCGCAGAAAGTGAGAATGACCTGACCGAAAACCATGACCATCGCTAGGGAACCAATGAGATGCAAACTGGTAATAGATAATAAACCCATAGAGGACGTCATGCAATTCAGATACCTGTCTGTCGAGCGCTCAGGACCCAGTAAAAGACTTAAGAAACCAAATTAACAGATCAGCCATGATATCAGGATGTCTAAGGGAAACTGTATGGGTTAATCCCTATATGCTAAAGGAGAGTAAGATTAAAATATATGACATGCATCACGACAATAATGACATATGGTATAGAAGCGAGAGAGGATACCAACAAAACCAAAACGATGCTACGAGTCGCCGAAATGTCAGTACTGAGAACAATAGCCGGGATAATAAAAAGAGATCACGTAAGAAACAGTGAGATTAGAGCACAGTGTGACATACAGGATGTGGTGAGATGGGGACAGCAGAGGAAAAGGGAATGGTATAACCACGTGAAGAGGATGAACGACGATAGACGACTAGAGGGAAACCAGCAGGCAACCGTCCACCCGGAAGACCACCAAAGAGATGGCAGTCCACATCCCAGGAAATTATACAGCTACAAGTCCGGAATCAACAGATCATCTAGTAGAAGAAGAAGAAGGCATTATAAAAAAAATATGTGCCTCACCTTTATAAGCACACAGCTGAGGTGAGACTTCTGAAATAGATAACAGGAATAGACTTTTTATTTTATTTTAAGCTTTTTTTCTCAACTCTTATCCCCGGTTTCGACACTTTTAATTGTTTCCCTCTTTTTTCAACTTTTTTTCGCCGAAAACTGCGTTTCTCTAACTTTTTTATTTATTTTTTATCTTTATTTCGTTTTATAATACTTTTATTAAGTTTCTGAATAATTATTTTATTATTGTTTTTATTATTATTTTCTCTTATTTGGTTTTATAATACTTTTATTAACTTTCTGAACAATATTTTGTTTTCTTATTATTATATTTTTTTTCTTATTTCGTTTTATAATATTTTTATTAACTTTCCGATTTTTTTTTACGAGTTTTTTCCCATTTTTTCCAAAAAATTTTGTTTTTTTTTCTTCCCATTTTTGCCATCCCCGACCTCACAGCTTATACTCCTTTGCCTTTCTTTCGCCGAACACCGCGTTTTTTAACTTTGGTTTTGTTATTATTTTTTCTTATTTCGGTTTATAATGCTTCTGTTACCTTTTCGAAAATTTGTTTACTTTTTTTTTCAATTTGTTCCCATTTTTTCAAGAATTTTAATTTTTTTATCATAAAGCATTTTTTTCTTCTCATTTTTGCCATCCCCGACCGCGGGTTCCAGTTTTCGTCCAAGATCCTCATTTTACCCCGGCTATACAGGGTGTTTCAAAAAACATGCGCCAACGCTCGGTCGGAGATTCATCATCCAAAATTAAGAAAAAAGTTGATATAAACGTAAGTCCGGAAATGCTTAGTTTTCAAGATACAGGGTGTTGAACATTTAAAAAAAAATCGGCTCTTTTAAAATATCTTAAATATCCTTTGTCCGATTTTGTCGAAATTTGGCAGCGTTATTTACAGTGATAAGGGGCTAATTTTTCTTTAACTAGATTAAAATTAACAAGTCCAGTGGCGTCCCCGAAGGGACCTGGTCGAATATTTTTGTCAAAAAAAAATGTACGCCTCTGACTTTTTTGGAATTTTTATATTTTTTCATGATTAAGCTATAGTGCGCCAAGCGAGTGAACCTTAACGACGACTGAGGGGCAGAGAACTAGCACGTAAAAAAATCTTGCCTTCTCATAGGCGCACGAGGTTATTCTTACCATATTATTATTGATAATATTGATTAGTTTAAGACGTCAAAATTAATTACAGTTTTTCTTTATATTACAGTCTTATAGTACAAAATATGTCATATAATAATAATATCTCATTTTTATAATAAGGCTAGTGTTCTATGATATTTGTTGTATGTACATAAATATGTTGTAGTAATAAGTAGAGTTCGTTTCCGGAAGGTTTTGTATCTACATCATCGATGACGTCGCTTAACTTGGAAAAAAGGGTTTATCGTAGCTAATCCGAATATAAAATCTTTAGCGTTCAACTTTTGTATTTAAAGTTAGGCTATATTGAAGCAAGTATGTTCCAAAACGCTCTTTATAGCACGTTCAGAATTGTTTTGAAATAAAAATTTTAATTCAAAATAGAATTCAGAGAGGTATCCGAAAATATAGAAATTAGATAACCGCGTATAATAATCACCAAATGCAAGAAAAATATAAGAATGGTTAAAAATATTCAAAGATATCATCAAATTAAGGGTCTGGCGACATATAGGTTGTGTCGATTTTGCAATTTTTTTTCGCTAGAAAAAGGGGTATCCTGAAGAGTAGTTTAAGCCAAAAAAATCGGAGGATCCGCCACATTTGAGCCGAAAAAATATCCGCGATTTGAGCCTAAATTGCCCTAGAAAGGCAAACTTTCACTACGACTTTCCCAGGTGTAACGTGAAAATATTGAAATTGTGTGAATAATGAAATTTTAGTAACCGACACCGGGGGTCTGGCACAGTGTTTCCAAAAGTTGCACATTTTCTTGTGGGAATAACCAATTAACAGTGTTTGTTTACTATTTAAGTATATTTAATATTACACTTCACGCATGATCCTCCGCTCGCTTCGGTCGCTCCGGGGGCGCAACCAAACAAAACTAACCCAAACTAACCCAAGGCATGCCGGAGATCAAAAAATAAAATAAAATTTGTCAGTCGAAAATGCTTGGTTGCGCCCCGGGAGCGAGTGGAGGGCCATGTATGAAGTGAGATATTTGACGAATATATACATACAAAGGAATAGTGTAATTGAATGAGTGTCTCTTTTATTCCGATTAATGAATGCAAATGCACATTGAAAAATCAGCCAAGCAGCCACGTTTACCAAGAGGGCCTATACGGCGGGCCATGATATTATTATGGTAGGATCGACCATCCCTTCATCTTCATACAATCGGACTACTGGGTGTCTTGGTCAACAGCAATATGTCCTGGTATGACCACGTTGCTAACATCGCAAAATCAGCCTCCCAGAAGCTTGGTACGCTATTTCGCAACAAAAACTGTATAAACCGTAGCAGTTGATCTTGCTCTACAAAGCGCAAATAAGACCGTGCTTGGAATATTGTTCACACATCTGGGGTGCCGCACCAGAGCACACCCTAAAGCTACTGGATTCCGTTCAGAAGAGAGTTGTGCGTCTTGTCGGCGGAGTTGACCCGGAATCTGGATAGCCTGAAACACCGCAAACATGTGGCCGAGAAGTCCTTGTTTTACAGGTACTTTTACGGCAGATGTTCCCAGGATTTGGCCCGCTTTATCCCACCCCTGCCAGACAGTCACGATAGACGGCAAGAGCGCACCGGTTCGTCGTACAACTGGAAACACCTAGAACATCGCTTTACAAGAACTCCTTTGTCTGGCGCACTGAATCACTGTGGAACTCACTTCCAGGACGCATATTCGGGTGTAACAGGCAAGATGTCTATTTGGCTATGCCGAACATTTCTTCATATGTGACGTGCATGATAGCATTTAGTCGGATGTCGTGACTGTTACATAGAATCAAAAATAAGTTTTCAATTATTTAAACACTTCATGCGTGGACCTCCGCTCGCTTCGCTCGCTATACGGGGGCTCAACAAACAGAAATTAACCAATTGCTAACCAACTAATTTAGCCCAAAATTTGTATTTTATTTTTTTATTTTGGGTTAGTTTTGGTTAGTTTCTGTTTGTTGAGCCCCTGTAGCGAGCGCTTCGCTCGCTACGGGGGCGAAAGTCCATGCATGAAGTGTTTAAATAATTGAAGACTTATTTGTTGATTTTATGTAACAGTCACGACATCCGACTAAATGCTACCGTGCACGTCACATATGAAGAAACGTTCGGCATTGCCGAATGTACATCTTGCCTGTTACATCCGAATATGCTCCCAGGACATCTGCTTCCCCCTAATTAACTATTCAAGAACCGTGTCAATCGAGGTGTCAATTAACATCTTCGCACACACACCGCTCGGCGAGCACCATAGGATCTCCCTTTAGTGTGTGTGTTACTGCCATAAAACAAAATCATTCACCTAAATAGAAAAAAGAGTAGAGACACTTATAGCACAGCTTATTCACTACCAGCTAGTCATATCTATCGAAATCGGAAAGTTGAAGTGTTGGGCACTGCGCCTACCTGGAAGTGTCCTGGGCGGTTCAGTTCCAGAGTTGAATTTAAAATGAATTTTCGCTTCAAAATCCACGACAAATTTGTCCCAAGCCTCGGCTATCGTCCTAAAAAGTCTGGATATTTCAGATTTTTATACAATTTTGCCTTTTAAACGGATTTTAGACGATAAAAAGCATATTTTAAATTAAACGTCAAAAGTATTATTCAGATGCCCAGACGTTTAAAACAATATTGAGTCATGATCATCTTCTAAAATTTGCAAAATTTGGTTATTGACTTTCCCAAATCAAAGGATGCCGCCGCAAGATGACTAGCTGGTAGTTAATAAGTTGTGCTTATAGCGCACCATTTTTCTAATGAATTTTGCTAACGAAACTACAGTAATCGTCTGGCAACAGTGTGCCTTCTTAAAAACCTCTGTTTGGGCTATTGTGACATTTGACAGTAAAAAGGAGGATGGATATTTACAAGTAAAATTTAATTTTGTTTAATGGGGCTATGAGTCGCTTTAAATTAAGACCGGAACAAAACGGAGGTCTCTTGTTCGACGCAAATGTCTCCTAGTTAATATTTTCACCCGAAAATTGATCTTCAAATGTGTTTTGTATATATTTCTAGTGCCTTTGTGAAGTGGTGCTGAAAATTTGTGTCAAAACTGGAACTTTGAGGGCATTTTTTCGGCTCAAATGTAGCGGATCCTCCGATTTTTTTTGGCTTAAACTACTCTATAGGACACCCCCTTTCTAGTGAAAAAGGAGAATTTGCAAAATCGACAAAACCTATATATCACCAGACCCTACAAACCAAATAATATAATTTCCACGCCAATGGCTAAAGCAAGTCGCTGCTGAAATTTTAAAATATGTAAAAAAAGTTAGGTGTTTGCCTAGGGTCAAAGTGTATTTAATATATCCTGCCACCAATCAAGAAACTGCCTCTCCGCTAAAAATCAAGTAAACGTCGCACTGTTGCCCGTTGTCGCGTATTTTAAATAGCTTGAAAGCGAATAAAATATACACAGTATACCTATTCCGGATTTGCCTGTGTAAATAAAATAGTAAATAATAGAAGACAGTAGTATTAAGGAAAATAACAATATTAAGTATTCAAGTAGGGATTTTAAATATGTAAATTCATTATAGGAAACTAGACAGAAAATAAATAAGGATTACTGGGAAAAAATGTGGCAACGTCTAAAGATGCGAGAACATTTTTTGCCCGCATTCTTTTCATACAGGTTCTTTCATTTGGCAAACAGTAAAACGTTTTAGAGATACTTGGTTGAAACTTTGGTAAAATTATGTGATGCATAGATGGTAAATTTTCACCAAACTAAAATACATTTTTTTCCAACAGAAGCTTATATTTGGGTATACCTATTAATATAATTGTAAACAAATGTGTGACCCGGGGTTTACCTCCGGGTCATAAATTTTCTTACAATTATATTAATAGGTATACCCAAATGTTCGCCTCTGTTGGAAAAGATGTATTTTAGTTTGGTGAAAAATTACTATCTATGCATCACATAATTTTACCAAAGTTTCAACCAATCTAAAACGTTTTAGATTTTTAGGACTTCTCTTAACACCCTTGTATTTAAAAAACTAAGCGTTTGTGAACCAATGAACTTTTTCTAGTATTTTTGGATGGCCAATCTCTCGCCGAGCGTTGGTTGGTGCATGTTTTTGTTGTCCAGGGACATGTAATAATAAGCTTTTAATTTTTTTATAAAACGAGATAAGATATGAAAACAACTCAAGAGACAAAAAAAATTAATTTTAGTGGCTTAATCATAAAAAAATATAAAAATTGCAAAAAAGTCAGTGGCGTCCATTTTTTTCGACGAAAATATTCGACAAGGTGCCTACGGGGACGCCACTAGACTTGATAATTTTAATCTAGTCAAAGAAAAATTAGCTCCTTATCACTGTAAATAAGGCTGCCAAATTTCAACAAAATCGAACAAAGGATATTTAAGATATTTTAAAAAAGTCGATTTTGAAAACTAAGCATTTCCGGACCTACGTTTATATCAACTTTTTTTCTTATTTTTGGATGATGAATCTCCGGCCGAGCGTTGGCGCATGATTTTTGAAACACCCTGTATGTCCTGACAATTTCAATCCTCTGGCTATACTGGAACATTAATATTTGAAAGGCCGTTTCACTTTGATAAGCCTTTCATTTTTTGTGGAATTTCACTTCAAAAATCTTAAAAAACGCACTCCTTCGAGGAGCAGGTAAAAGGGGTCGAAGCGGGCGCTGCGAATGCGGCACACTTATTTACGTCTCTTTTTAATAATTTTTTTTAATGTGTGTGATCGGAATTTTAATAGTTACTTATCGCACCCACACATCAAATGGGAACTTTTTCATATAAAAAGCCGCAGCAAGAAGCAGAGCGGAGTCCTTAAAATCCACTCGTTTTGGCTAGAGACTGATGATTCAATTCCACTCGCCAATGCTTGAGACTGGTTTGCCATTCAAATGTCCACATATGCTGACATCCCCTCACTTCAGCTAGATACCAGTTCTTCCCACAATTTGTATAGTTTCTTAATTAACCGAGAAATTAAGCATCTCGGTAATTTTCCTAAAGAACAAATTCTAAAATCCCAGCCACAGGCGCCACTCGTATAAGGGAATCGAGACGGCTCGGCTTCTTTACAGATAAGTAAATTCTTTGGTTGCACTGAAATTCTTTACGATTTACGAGCTAGGGTCGAACTTTTGAAAGTAGTGTTGAAGTGTGATCAGGTTCTCGTGAATTAGGCGATTTTGATTAGGGTTCGGACTGGGACCAAATATGTTAAAGTAAACCTTAAAGTTGGGCTAATGGTGGTAAGATTCTTAAAGGATACAAACTACAACAAAGGGTACAGTGGTCCTACGGGACACCAAAAGAGCCTACGAACTCCTCAAAAGAACTTTGTGGCGTAACCTCCGTGGGGGCATCTTAAAATTTACATATGTTATCTAGGTTCTGGTTAGATATGGTACCCGCTACGCTCTCAACTTGTATAATATATAGAATATACATAGTCCCTGTTATGTATATTCTAAATTCAGTAGGACGTTGCGTTTTGTCTAATTCATGCCCTAAATTAGCATACTTTTGGTCAATTTATATTTAGAAATTATGAAATGTATTTTGCAAAGTTTTTCCACCTAAAAAGAGGCCGTTTCGGACCTGAAATATCCTAAATACATAATTTTATAAATATTATTCGATAAAACTGTCTACTTTCAGACATAGAAGCTTTATTTTAATGAAACAAGAAAAGAAAGCTCGGATTAACGAAGAATTTTGACCCTTAAGGATGGATTAACGTCAAGCTTTCTTGTAAGAAACGAACATAAAAACATTCAAAAAGGAACATCATTAAAAGCTACTCACGGTTCGTCAAGCTTCTTTGGCAGATTAGGGAAGTAGCGCCCGATTTACATTACAAATCAAGCAAATTAAGTTAATTAATTATTTTCCAGAAGTGAATTTTTTTCACAATGGCCTTGTTCTTTTGCTCCGAAAAACTTTGCGGGTGTTTCTGCTGTTTAATTACGCATATGATTAAAATATTCTTTTTTCGCGAAAGAGAATTTTGAATCTTCAAACGAAATTTCTTTCCTTCCTTGTGCCGGAAAGCTCGTTAAAAGTGCCGTTAGGGATATATAGGTTAATTACATTCAAGTCGTAACTTTTATTTTTTGATTTTCATGTAAAGAGCTTATATAAGTACTTTAAGCTCAAGGGCTTCGAGCGTCTGGGATGTCCTGTTGAGCCTTTAATATTTTTTTAATAGTGGCCTTATAAGTGATTTTTTTGTGAATAACTGGAAAAGCGTACCGACTAGAGAAAAACTAATAATATTTTCTTTATTTACGCTATCGACTTAGTAATAAGACACATTTTCGGTGATTTTAAATGTTTGCCATTTTTTGAAGGAAGCCTATTTAAAATATTATTTCATTAGACCTGCTACATTAAATTTTGAGACACCCTATATATGGATGTAAAAAAGGAAAAAGAGAAAAACAAGTCATAATTTGAACTGAAACAGAAAATGTATTATTGCTGTCTGAAAGTGTACGCAAGGGCCTCGATGAATTTCCTACCCTGACGGGAGAATATCCTAGTTATAAATGTAATGATCATCGTAGAGATATTAGCCCAAATTGCAACTAAATAGCTGGGTAGCCTCCGTAAGCCAGGACCTCAGTAGCTTCCAGCGGCGTCTGGTTAACTAACAACAACCCCTTCAGTTTTAAATGTTTTGTTACAAATGTGGAACTACGAATTGTGGCACGGGAGACTTTTATTATACTAATAAATGTTATACAGCATAATTCAGTTAGGAAATTATATCAAGGGTTTCTCTGCCGTACTCTTTCCCCTCGTAAATTCCAAGCTCAGTCCGGCACGTTTTTCTCTAATGATTTGGCACGTTTTCTCTAATAAATTAGGTGTATTAGGAATTTGTGTTTTAATTTACATGACGCACCTTTCCCTCAAATTTCCCTAATTTTGTTATCGTCGAGCGCCTTATAAGTAAGTCAAATTGTGCAAGATATAATATATAACACAACGTAGGCATTGGTCTTCTTTTTAATCTATTTTGACGGTCATTGGCAAATAAAGACAAGGCACAACTTATCTCATTCAACTATGTTGAACTGACCCGGGTATGTTATACTACAGAAGGTAAAAAAGTTCCACAGGAACAGGTTTAATGCGGATCGATATACATATATATGAAGAAAAGGTATTAATAGGCATGTCCGCAGAACAGAAGCAGGAAGAAATAGATGGAGGTAACCCGGCGACACGTATTTCTGCTTCTTGGCTTCATCAAGCAATATGTATACATATGTATACATGCACTCATACTCCTTAATTGGCCTAGGTACACATATACATACATGTACATTGTACACATAACGGGTGTAACCTGGGTAAGGAAAAAACTGTAGAGAAGCCACAAACAGGCGCCGAATGATGTCGCTTCGGCAGAGTTAGAGGCGGAAAAGTGCAAATATTGCAAGAAAAAAGTGGGTGCAAAGTGTGTGAAATGCGAAAGTGTTTATCACCACTCATGCTCATTGCGATAAGCGGGCCTTAAGGTCTTTACTGGAAGTAGAAACCTAATCCAATGTCCAACCTATAATGCGGACGAGGAGGACGCACACAAAAAAGCAGCCAAGCTGCTCTCCACCAAAGACATCGAAATTAAAACCCTAAGAGCCAAGATGGCAAGGCTAGAAGATCAAGGAAAGTCATTTCAAGAATATTTTGATCAAATTACAATGAAAATGGATACTATGCAAGGTAACCTCCTGAAAAGCATAGAAAACATTGCACATTAGACGTCAACAACATAAATAAAGTAAATATGGTAGTGCCTAAGATCCCGCCGCCACCAGCAGTGTCTACCATACAGTCCCCACCACTAACAAATGCCACTCCCGTAACAAAGAGCGACGGCCGCTGACGTGCAGCAACAAGCAGAAATTCTGTTCTCTCGTGTCAACACCAATTCGAAAACGCCCGTATGAATCCGGCAACACAGCATCAGCAGCGTCAACGTCAAACAATGCTACCAACGTTCACCCGGTATTCTTCTAAAGAACATGCCGAATAAAGCCGTCATTCACCTTATGCACATTATAAATGCTATTTTACGCCTGCAACACTTTCCGCTTCCCTGGAAGAAAGCGGTGATAATACTGTTTCTCAAACCAGGCAAAGATGCAAGGCTCATCGCCTCGTATCACCCTATCTCTCTTCTAGATACGCTAGGCAAGGTTACTGAGAAACTCGTAATGTCGAGAATGAGCAGCGTTGTTGAAAATCTGCGGATTTTGCCACCGGAGCAGATCGGTTTTCGCTGCGGACATAGTACAACTATGCTCGCAGCGAAAATCGCGCAAGAAGCGCTCAATGGATTCAATGGAAGCAAGGCAACGGCGCTGTTACTTCTCGATATAGAGAAAGCTTTCGATAAGGTATGGCACAATGGGCTAATATACAAGCTTTTTGCTATTCACGGAATGCCCTTACATCTAGCATCCCTCATTGCGTCGTACCTTTCGAATCGCTCTTTCTCGGTCCGTGTCAATGGCGACACTTCGAGGCCGAGACGCATCACGTCTGGAGTGCCTCAAGGGACAGTTTTATCGCCGCAATTATTCACTCATTTTATAGCTGACTTTCTTTCTCATCCCGCAACATCCTTTGCCCTGTACGCTGATGACACAGTGATATATTTACAGTCATCAGACGTACAGGTAGCAAAACAAAACCTCGTAGACCACCTCAGCGTCCTAACCCCTTACTATAGGGACTGGAAAATTTCCCTAAATACGGCGAAAACAGAACCAGGTATCTTGTCTTGGAAACGTAACGTCGATATGACGCCTGTCATCATAGGCAACACGGCAATCATGCCGAAAGATCCAGTCAAGTACCTTGGGATAGTTTTCGACCGTAAACTCCTATTTTCCAAGCACATCGCGGCTATAAGGGCTAAAAACATAATCACGCAAAAATCTCTGAATCCACTCATCAGAACCAGATCTTACTTGAGCCCGACTAACAAACTTACGATATACAAAGCCATTATTAGACCGACGCTACTTTACGGTTCGCCAGTATGGTGCTCGGTAGCAAAGACACACTTGAAACACATACAGACCATACAGAACAGGTACCTGCGGGCTGCTTTCTCCCTGACATTGTGGGACAGGGTACGCGTTGCAGAGCTTCACGACATGGCCAACATAGATTATATTGACCAACACATCAATAAAGTTGCTAGTAAGTTCTTTGACTACGGTATCAGGAGATCAGAAGTGACCGCAGGTATCGCCAACCTACGACACAACCCACTACGCAGACTAAAACATGGACCGCTCTACAAACACACGGACCTGTTCTATCAAGAACTAAGACCTCCCTGACAACTACATGGGCTAATTAATTTGAAACACATTGAACAAAATGCAGACAGACACACAAACGTAGCATGCAAAAATGACCCTAAACCAAAAAGAAACGACTAACGCTGTGGGAGGAGCCACCCGGATAGGCTGGGGGCGGAGCCTCCCGCAAACTACTTATACATACAGAACAAGGCAGCTGCATCACTCGCCACAGCCATGACGCCGCGCATGCTTTCCCAGCAGGCAACTTCTACGTGCTCCGGAGCGGCCATATGCTATATCCAGCCCATCGTGCACACGACGTATACACTCATATATGGTTATATATGTAGATGCATACCCCCGAAATTGACATCCATAGTCAAATACTTGTACATATGTATATATTGTATATAGCTGGTATATATCCGTATATAGCCGTGTTACATGTCTGTGCCGTCTGTTCGTGTAAACTTGAAGCAGGTTTTTTTTCTTTTAGTAAATTTTTTCCTGCATTAAAGCTAGCTTGAGAAACACTGCAATAAAGCTCCCTCAGAGCACAACAACCTAACAGGCAACGAACACTGCAATCTAGTTGAAGGGTATTACCCATGTAACTACAGACACTTGACCGCTGGTTAGCTAGCCACTAGAAGGGCCGACACCAGCCCGTAAGTCGTGGGGTGTTTAGTTCGCGAGTGCGATCGCTTAAACAAGTGCGACAGAAACTCGTGTAACGAGAACACACAAACTTACATAAATAGTGACTAGCTTTTAAGCATACCAAATGTAAAAATGAAAATAAACATGATTCTGATTCTGATTCTGAACGTTCACCCGGCAAAAATTTCCCCAGAAGCACAAGACAATCAAATTAATAACAGCAAAGAGGAGCCACTGAAAAATCACGAGAAAAACGAATGGGTGCTGGTTTCACGAAGAAATTAAATTTCTCAAACAAGACAGACCCCAACCTATACAGGGTTCAAACGCCAATTTCCGTCTGGATGAGGCGAGGAAGGCATATCCGGTTTTGGCACAACTGTTACCATAGAGGCCGTCCAAAAATATGTAGAAGAAAATCTCGGAACAACTTGCAAAGTCCACAAAATGAAATCAACACAAGACCGGTTTAAAAGCTTATTTAAATTAGAGATCCCTCTGGAAAAGAGGGAAGAAGCTATGTGTCCCAATTTGTGGGGAAAGGGTATAATAGTAAACCATATTCTCTACATGCGACGACGCCCCACCCAACGGGGGAATCCATCGGAACAGCCATATTGAGTATTTTACACCAGAACATATGTTCCATCACGAATAAAGTGGGAGAACTGGAATTCTTTATTCATGACACAAATTTCAAAACGGACATCCTCTGTCTTTCTGAGCATTTTCTTAAGGCTCATGAGGCTCCACTGGTCCAACTTATGGGTTACAACCTAGCATCATGCTATATAAGATGTGTGAAACGCCACGGAGGAATAGCAATTTTTGTAAAAAGTAATCTTGATGCCATTGAAAGGAAGGACTTCTTGAACCAAAACTGTGAGATGTCTTATGAAGTAGCTGCAGTACAGTTACGATCTTCAAATCTTATTGTTTTAACTGTCTATCGTCCTCCGGGTGGTGATTTTGATTTATTTCTGGCACTTTTAAATCAGTCCTTGGAAACTTTATGAAGTAAGTTCTATCATGTTGTAATTGTTGGGTATTTTAATGTGTATTTTAATGTAAATAGTGCTAGGAACCAATATTTCATTGATCTTTTAAGTAGCTATGGGTATACCCAACAAATCTTTGAAATCAAAAGGTACGAAGCATGTTTAGACAACATTTTTATAAATTTTAATAATATTTTTAATTTTAACACATCTGTTCTTCAGGTTGCAACATCAGACCACAAAGGGGTGGAAATAAACATAGAATTTGTAGAAAAAAATGATCATGACAGTCCAAAAACAACTACCTTGCATCGTCCCATAACCCAGGTAGGTATAAATAACCTATATCAACATCTGAGCAATGCGAATTGGTCTTTCCTAGCCCTGGACCTTCGAAGCGGAGCAAAAGAGTAAGATGTTTATGAATAACCTCACACATTTTTATAATGTATGTTTTCCGTTAAAACAACTTAAAGCCATGCCAAAAAACTCAAACTCGTTTCAGTGGTTTAACCCCAGGTTGTTAGGGAGACATTAAATTTCTTAAATGATTTGTATCATATTTGAGGAAAACAATCTGTTCACAAATAAACAATTTGGCTTCAGACAAAAAAGGTCATCAGTGTCAGCAATTATGACAGTCATGGAGTATATTGTCGGGGGCTGTGAAAATGGTCAATACATAGGTGCGATTCTATATAACCTCTCAAAGGCCTTCGACTGTATATCCCATGGCATACTGCGAACAAAAATCAATCACTATGGCTTTGATTCTATGAGCTTAAAACTTCTTTGCAGCTATCTGTCACAAATAAAACAGCAGACCTTCTCGGGAGGCAATTTATCAAGTCCAATGGGTGTCAGGCATGGAGTTCCCCAAGCTTCAATTCTCGGTCCGTTCCTGTTTTTAATTTACATTAATGACATTGAAGCATCTGTTAATAACCACTTAGTCTTTTTTGCTGATGATACAACTGCTTTGGCAAAAAATAGAAATTTGGGGTCACTGGTCACCGAAATGGATCGCTGTTCGCCTATCCGGTAGCCTTTAGACAGTGGAGAAACGGTTGTCCAAGGTTCGTTTTTTTAAATAATCGGAATCGGTCCCTGGTAAATGAAACACTCAGTGTAAACAAAATAATGGTCGTGTTTATCCGACAGTAAGTATAAACCTAACTTTCTTATAGCTAAAAGTATCAGACAACTTATTCTAAGCGACCCAACCCGGTAATACGTAAGAAAACTCAAAACGGTAGTAAAAGAATCGAAATCTCTAATCGAGCGGTAGACTGTAGCGGTGCGGAAGCCCCACGGTAAGTATGTTAGCAATTACATTAAACGGTAGCGGTACGGAAGCCCTACTGTAAATATGGCAGTAAATACGGTAAACTGTAGCGGTACGGAAGCCCTACAGTTCACCGTACTGTAGCGGTCCGGAATCCCTACGGTACGTGTGGCAGTAGATACGGTACGGAAGCCCTACGATAAATACGGTATACGGTTCTCAATAGCTCCAGCTCTATGACACGGTCGGTTCAGCAGAACGGTTCCCTAACTCGGACGTGAAGCCTGGATGGACTTAGTTTGGAACGATACTTAGCCGGGATTACTCCACTTGCCAAGCCAGGATGGCCGGGATTACTGCGCTTGCCAATAGGGGAGCCGGGATTACTACGGGAGGATGGCCGGGATTACTCCGCTTGCCAACCGGGATTGCCAAGCAGGGATGGCCGGGATTACTCCACTTGCTAATAGGGATGGCCGAGATTACTCCACTTGCCAATAGGGATGGCCGGGATTACTCCACTTGCCAAGGCAGGATGGCCGGGATTACTCCGCTCGCCAATAGGGGAGCCGGGAATACTACGGTAGGCCGGGATTACTCCGCTTGCCAAGACAGGATGACCGGGATTACTCCGCTTGCCAGGGCAGGATGGCCGGGATTACTCCACTTGCCACTAGGGAAAGGATCATGGACCAGGAATACGGTACGGCGGATATTTACCTGCTCGGTTCGTCGGTCCTTCCCGGTTTGTCTGGAGCTGTCTCCTACTGGTGCGGTATGCTGCTTGCTCGGTGCTAGACTGCATTTCGACTGCCGACTGACTCGACTCCGGACTGACTGCAGTGACTGCCCGTTCTACTGCGGTACATCTGGTTTTATATGATGAGGCCTGCGCGGTACCCAGAACTTGCGAAGTGGGGCTCGCCGCCGCCGGTACGGTACGTATTACTGATACTAGGAAATCCTTGTGTAAATTGCGTTTTCCTATATTTTCGCGCGGTTTTCAGTAAGATAGTAATGTATATATTATTTTTACGATAATTTACCAAAACGAATGGTGTTTCTATGACACCAAATACCAAAGATACGGTTTAACAACAATTAATTAGACTTACGCTCTGTAATATAAGAAAAATTAAGTAACATCGTTACAAGGTATAATTGTTTTGTATTTTAATTATTGTATTATATTTATGTTAATTGTTAACTTAATTAATTATTTTATTGTTTTACTCTATTATGTCGTGTGTAGGAAATTTTGTATTTTGATAACATGAATAAATCAGTATTTCAGTATTTCATGTTTTCTGGGATATCTCCATTGCGAATGAAGGTAGAGAGATGAAATTTTCACATCAGTATCAATCATTTATCGATTATCCAATAATGCCGTAAACGAACTTTTCATTTATTTTTTTCTTTTTGAAATACGAGGTGTTTATGAAAAATTTCATTTTTTAGCACGCAATTGTCTTTTAAGAGTTTTGAAAAGTATAAACGATTTTTTTATGCAGACGTCTATTCAAAAATGAAAATAAAGTATTAAAACATATAGAGGGCTAATTGGGGTTAGCTCCGTTCAAAAAAATGCATTCGCACCCGCGTTCAGCTTTCTGATATCTTGAAAAATAACTGAGATACACTCTATACCTCAAAAACCAAAGAAGGGATCAAAATTATATTTCTTTGTCAAATATTTCGATAGATACGTTCATTTGTAATAGAAATACCCCATGAAAACTGGACACTCTCAACTTATGAGCTTATGTATTTTTTTATTTTTCGTTGATTTAAAGTTAGTATTTATTATTAAGAATCCATCACGAATTGTGTTTTGGTAATATTTTCATTAAATCTACGTGTGGTCCAGTATAATACCAACCTCAGCTAAGAAACACAAATATCTTTTTTTGGAGAGATTTGTTTCGTTTGTGCAAGATTCGGCAACACTGGCCTCAATGATAATTTGTCAAAGTAACGTCAAGTTCACGGCCAGTGACTGTTATCATACCTGTATTAGTTACAATAGTTTTGGCCTGTCATGGTTGCCAGTATTTTACAAAAATATCATTTAGAAGCAATTTTTCTAAAATCTTGTGTATTAACGTGTTACACGGCCCTGAAAAGCGAATTTAAGTGCTATACAAAATCAAACGAAAATTGCCACTCATTGCTCTTTTGTTAAAATAATATCCTTTGAATTTTATTAAATTATGATTAAAACTTAGTGCTCATCATCTCCTGATGATAATTAGTAACATGGTTAGCGAGTGCAAAAAATCCGCTTCGGTATTATGGATAAAACAGTGTTATTGGGAAAATTCAGTTAGAAGATTCGGCAACCCTGGTTTTCATTATAGTTTGTCAAAGCAACGTCAAGTTCACAGCCAATGTCTATTAACCTAACTGTTACAACATTGCCAATTTTAATTAGTTAGGCCTGGTTGCCAATATGTTATGAAAATACTACTTAGAAGTAAAATTTAAAAAATCCATCCCAGATAGAGCAAACTTAATTGCTATATAGAACCAAATGAAAATTGCTTTTAATTGGGTTTGTTTAAAAAAAAACATCGTTTTAGTTTTTATATGAGACGAAATAAAAAGCTATCGACGTCTCTGACACATCCAACTTGCAGTTTATCGCCTCATCTGCTATTCGAATTGGGTTTTTTACATACGTACAAGCAATAAAAATTTCGTGCGGACCATTTTACGCGTTCACTGCCTAAAAGAGTACAATAACTTCCCCAATAACAATCTACCAATAAAATAAATTCCCAAAGAACGCAGTTTTTGACTGTTTACAACGGATATCCCCATCAGTTCACATATAGATTTAAATCCCCCCCATTCAAGAACAAATTTTGCCCCAAACGGAATGGAAAAACAGGAAAAATTTCCCCGAGATTGACTTTCAAATTGGTTAGTTCCTTAAGAGATTCCAGACTTTGGCGGACAAATAAACCGGTCCAGGATATTATGCCGAGGAATAATACCGATATTGCCAGTGTAGAGTCATATAGGAAATATATGCGGGGAATATAAGGAGAATATTTTGTTTTTCTAAATTCGGACTGTAAAATCCGGGATGCGTTTATACGATGACCTAGAAACGGAGTTCGGAATGATCCGGGAAAGAAATACGACTTAGGCGTAGAATCTAAATTATTGGGCCTCAAACCCTTGAAAAATGGCAACAATGGAAATGAAGCATTAATAATTTATATAGACATAAAGCAAAGTGTTTCAGTAAAAAAAACGTGTCTCGTTTGTGATACTAAACTTATACATATTTAATAAATGATAAAAACGTTATATTGTAAACTAGAAATCGTATTCACTAAAAAAACACTCAGTCTAAACTTTGAATTTGATGCTAGATATTTCTGAATTTTAATATAAGAAGAAACCAGAAACTATAAAGAAACAATACACTAAGGGAGTACTTTGAATTGGACCAAGGGAAAAAGTAAACCAAAAAAGAAAAAAAAATAACTAAGAAGGAACACGTAACTAAGTAATTAAGAAGTAACCAAAAACTAAGCAAATACACCCAGAAACCAAGAAACTAAGAAGGTGGCGTAGAGGACGATAGTACAAGAGATGATGAAGAACGCAAATGTTCACGATAAGTACCTAACTGGGAAAATCGTAGAGGGAAAAAGAAACATGGGCGTTAGAATTTTTTTAAATGGAGATCCGAGTAACTAAAGAAGAAAATTATAATTTCAAATGCAAGTGTTAACGACAGTACCTTATTGGGAAAATCATTGAGAAAACACGTAGGCATTAAAGAAAGAAAATGAGAAATTGAGATATATAACCAGGGGGAAAAGTTATAATTTTAAGTGCAAGTGTTTAACGATAGTACTTTACTATGAAAGTTACAGAAAAAACACACAGGCATTTAATTAAAAGAGAAATTGGAGAATAAAAGAGATAATATTGAGAGTAAAAGAGTTATAATATTGAACTAAAATAAAGGAGAAGCTAAAAAGCAAATACAGGTCATAATATATGGGAATGTTGTAGCCAACTGTCGCAGAAAAGTATCTTATAGGGAAGATCATAAGACAGACACTTGGGCAACAGGAGACGATATTAGAATTCATATATGTATATATAAAGTTACAAGGAAAAGTAGACAGTATATGAGAAAATACTAAACTGGAGTAGTAATAGAAATAAAGGAAAATAAGTTAAAAGTTAAAGATAGGAGGAATAATTAGAGAAAATACATCACAATAGTATCGATAGATACAATACATACAGATAGATACAATACGTAGGAATAAATAAAACATTAAGTAATAAGGGATTATAGAAATGATAAATACATAAAATAGGGCGCCCTAAAGTATAGAAACATAGAAATAGCAGAATAAATAGCATATACGTTGATAGAAGAAAAACTTAGATTAAGTAAATATACATAAATATAAGCCAACATAAAGATAGAAAAAAAAATTTGGAAACATAGATTAAAGAAAGACAGATTAACGAATCATACAGATATCACATTTAAAGAAAACACACGTTAAGGCATAGCATTCTAGATACACATCCCAATGCAACCATCAACATCGATCTAGCAAATATCACCTATTCCTAATATACAACATATGTAAAACAGTACCATTAAAAATTGATGCCTACTAAACAGCTTATATTAGTTATTTCATACCGAAAAAACAGGCAGAGTATAAGTCAATCATTACCCTTCTTAGATATTGACCATACTCTAGGAAGGATAATAGTTAAAAAAATAACATCCAACTCAAATCATCAGTTAAGGCAATATAATTGACCTCAGTGTGTAAATAACCCATACATGTATTAAATATCCACTGTAATTAATATTGTTCTAAACAAACTGGTCTACGGTTACGGGGTCAAGCAGTCGATGTTATAATAGATACAAGTATAAACAATCTTTTTAGTTTATCGAGTACATCAATCGTAGTACATACATTTTAGGATAAGTTGGAAAATGTTTCCTCTCATTCGCATAGACTTAGTCATAAACATAAAGATTGATGTTGTGTTGAGCTAGAAGCAGGCATTGAAATTGTTAACACTGCATTCAAAAATAGAATGATTAGTTATAGACTTTCTACCAAGTTACATCCTATGGATGTGATGTTATATTTGGAGGAACTTAAACCTAAAATTATTCGTTTAATAGAAAAGGGCCTTTCAGACCATTTAAATCTTAAAGTAAATATGGAATTATTTGGATTATATCTATTAGCTTCTCAAAAAACATCAGATATAAAATCCTTTAACTCACGCTATATATTTATTTCCAAAAATACAGATCTAGAGAAAGTATTTACAGAGTTTCAACAAATTTTATCCTGTAAAGCGAGTGAGTTTAAGGAAAGAGATAGCGGCTGGTCTTTAGCCAAGCTCTTGTTTATGGAATTAAATATAAACACGGTTCAACCATTATAATAAATATGGTGGGAAATCTTCCTATATAAGCCCGCTATTAAGAGATAATTTTTAGTTAAGCACACACATCTGTTTTGAAGTCATGTCAAGCTACAGTTCCAACTCATCATATTCGTCACCATGTTGGGAGTGGCAGTTTAATCGTATGGTGGCTGGAACTAATTCAGAAATCAAGAAAGAAACCAAATATTTGGCTGAAGCCGGTTATTCTACCAAGAACTTAAAAATTGCTGTAAGGCTTAGTATTGCACGAGGTTTGCTTCCCAGTGTCAGGATAACGAGTAAAGTATTGAATCTCTCAGAAGATATCTATATCTATCACCGATCCTGACTGGTCATTCTTTGTTGCTTGCTGTAACTTAATCGTTGAGGAGGCTGCTGCTGAAGACTATAAGTTCAAAGATGATTGTCATGGTGATGGAACTTTTATTTTGGATGCTTTTAAATTATTAGGCGAAGTAGTGATTAGAATGCAAAGTTTAGAAACTATGACTACTTTATGTCTTTGTTTAGATGACTTGAAAGATGTTTTAAATATTTATGAATTAGTATGTTTTAAGATAAGATTACTTAAGGGATTAGATTTAAGGACTTTTATGATGATGTATTAAAATAGTGTCTAGTGTGACTGAAGATAATTGTTTAGATATAATCAAACAATATTGTAATTTAAATATTACCGACTTATCTTATTATATGTTAGAATATATTCATATTAATACACATAAAATTGTTGAGGACGTAAATAAACTCTGCAGTATGGATGTTTAATAAATGTATATAACCATGTATTTTGTGTTTTATTTCTTAGTATAGACTAGCTTTTCACGATACGAAAGGAAATGAAAAACATTTTTGTCTGTTGTTCGGTTTATTATCATTATTGTTAATCACATGTCATTTAAAACACAGAATCTAAAATTATATAATAGTTTAACATTGTTTAAGGCGCAATGCCAAATGCCACTATCTTTGTAAAAACAACATTCTGGCGTTTTTTTAAATGTAGACAACTTTGGTTCCAGTAAAACTTTTTGTAGATCGTTTAAGTCAATGAAGCCAGCCTCCCAAAGTAAACCATGGTGGTTACTTTCTAAATATGGAACTACTTTCAGATCTTCTTCTCTCAATACCTGCTTGCAATAAGGTGGCTTAAATAGTAAATTACAAATTCGTTCTCCATCATAGATAGCAAGCTCTTTAGGAATAAATTCTCCTGAGCATGGGAAACCTTGCATATCGATAGAAACTATTTTCTGCTCAGACATTTTTCACAGTACGTTACTAGGCTAGGTATTATACGATACTAAAAACGTTTATGATTGCTCTGATGTTAAATAATCGTTACATAGACAAGAATTCGAATCGGAGTGTCCGATGATGGCCGAGTCTGTCTTAAATATGACGTAGCCCAGGTCGGCTATGTTTGTCACTGTGCAAGTCGTCAACTATCATTTTTCAACCGTCATTTGTCAAACGTCAAATGTCCGATACCACGCCTTAAATATGATGTAGCCCACGTGAGCTATTTTTATTCTACACAAGTCACCAACTGTCATTTGTCAGCTGTCATTTGTCATCTGTCACTTGTCATCTGTCGGGTGCCACGCCTTAAATATGTCGTTGCCCACGTGGTCAAAAAAAAATAAATAAAAAAAATAAAAAAAAAAATAATACGGAGCGTGGGGGTTGTGTGTTGATTGAGGTAAGAAAAACCTTATCTTCACATTCTTATCTGTGGGATTAGGTATTTATCAAATTTACATTTCTTTAAAGTTGAGAAATCAAAATCTTATTTTGGGTTGCATTTACATTCCGTCTCCATCTCCTTTGCAGGCCTATGAGGATCACTATCAGACTGTTGAGTTTTTATATCAAATGTATCAGGGTAGTTCATTTATTTTGGTGGGTGATTATAACCTACCAAGAGCCAATTGGGGCAATGATAATATGGGTGTAATTGTTGAATGTCCAGAAAATGATCATGCACATTGCATTGCAAATAACTTCTGGTTTTACAACTTTTTCCAGAATAGTCAAGTCGTTAACAATTATGGAGTTCAGTTAGACTTAGTCTTTAGTAATTTTGAAAACTTTTTTAAATCCCCAGCAATTGACATGATTTTTGAGAATAGCTTGAGTCACACGGCATTGAGTTTTGAGATTTCATAGGAGCAGCCCTTTGAGGCAAGGTTGGAGTTTGAGGGATTTTTCTTTGATATTAAGGATGGGGACTATTTGTCAATTAATAACTGCTTGGCAAGCGTAAACTGGGATACTCTGTTTGAGGGTGGATCGGTGGATGAATTCTATAATCTCATCTATAGTTTGATAAATACTTTCATTCCTTTAAAGAGGTATCGTTCATCTACCTTCCCAAGTTGGTTTTCTGCAGAGCTTAGAAGCTGCATAATTTTTAAGAAAAAGCCTCATAAAAAGTGTAAAATGAGCAATAGTCAGGTTGACTATTGCCATTTTTCAGCTCTGAGGATCAGTGTGAGAGGCTTCATAAAATTTGCTATTAACAATATATTAACAAAATTGAGCATAATCTGTCAGATAATCCACGTTATTTTTGGTCCTATATAAATAGTAGAAAGAATGGTTCAGGCCTTCCTCAGAGGCTATCTGTTAATGGAGCTACTGCTGAAGATCCAGAGGGGATCGCTGATCTCTTTGCGGAGTAGTTTTTCTCTGTGTATTCCAGAGACGAGGTGAATGTTGTGCCTGATTTTCAATTTGATAATGTGGTGACTTTAAACAAGATAGAATTTTCAGTTACTGAGGTTTTTAATTCTATTCAGGGTCTTAAGAATACTTTAGGCGCAGGGCCTGATGGGATTCCTGCATTCTTTATAAAAAAAATGCATCTGTTTACTAACACTACCGGTAACAGTAATTTTTAACGAATCAATAATGACAGGTATTTTTCCGGGCCTTGGGAGGAGAAGTTTTCTGAAGCCAGTCTACAAGTCAGGTGCTAGGGATGATGCAACCAACTACCGTGCAGTTTGCAATCAGTCGGTATTGTCTAAGCTTCTTGACCACTTGGTGAGCAAACAAGTATCATGGGCTTCCAGAAATGTGATTAGTTCTGAGCAGTTTGGATTCATGAAGGGTAGGTCCACTGATGCAAATCTAGCGCTATATGTTAACCATATATCTAAAACTCTTTCAGGTTGGCCCAGTGTATGTGGACTTTTCAAAGGCATTTGATCGGGTCAACCATAGTATTCTTTATTTTAAACTCCGCGCATTGGGAATTTTGGATCCTCTTCTATCTTGGATTTATAGTTTTGTAACAGGGAGAACTCAGATGGTGAAGATTGGTGGCTCTACCTCTCTTGAGATTGAAGTAACTTCTGGAGTGCCTGAAGGCTCTCATTTTGATCCTATACTCTTTTGCCTGTTTTTGATGGATGTTCTTAATCCTCCGAACTTTTGTAGAGCCTTGTTATTTGCTGATGACATCAAGTTTTTTATAGTGGTTGGAACTATTCTGGATGCCCTTTGCCTTCAGAAGGACTTGGATTCCTTCTTTGAATGGTGTGAGGTGAATGGGATGACATTAAATATTGCAAAGTGTCACAAAATGTCAATTTCTAGAATCAGAAATCCCTTTGAATTTCCTTACAAAATTAATAAAATTCTAAAACAGAAATTTCTGATCTTGGTGTCTTGATGGATTCCAGATTGTCCTTTTCAAGTCATATTAATAGCATTTCTTCTAGGGCTATGAAGGTACTTGGGTTTGTGCAGCGATCTACTCATGATTTTTCCATATTTACATTTTAAAAACTGTTTTGTTCCTCGGTGCGCCCCATTTTGGAGTATTGTTCTGTTATTTGGTCTCCTTCTTACAACTGCTGGGTCCATCAAGTGGAATGAGTTCAGAACAAATTTTTTAGGGTTGTAGCTTTCAGATGTGGCTATCAAAGGGAGGAGTATGAATAAAATTGGATAAGGAGCAGTCCTTACATACATTGGAAGCAAGGCGAGTTTTGATTGGCATGTGTTTCTTTTATAAAGTTTTGAATGGTATCATTGACTGTCCACAACTATTGGCTTTAATTAATTTGAGAATACCATCTGGAAACAGACAGTCTGACATTTTTCTTATTCCTTTTCACCGCACCAATTATGGCTCTTGTGTCGTGAGGCAAATAATTTATCAAATTGTGTTAACTTTTTTAATTCAAAGATACCAAAATTTAAAAAAGACTTGAAAATGCTTTTGTGATGTAAAATGTTGTACCTGTGCTAGAGTTAAGATTATTTTTCTTTGTTGTCGTTATAGCTAGTTGTTACATAAGTTTATTGTTCTTTGTTGTTGTTATAGCTTTATTATATTATATATATTACCTACTTTGTAAATGGTTTGCCGTCGATAAATAAATAAATAAATAAACATGTTTTAAAAACAATTAGTAAACTTTGAACAAATATAAGTATAAAAGATCGAGAGAACGACAATTTGGTTCAGTTCGTGGATCCTTTAGGGAGCGTACTGGCAACAAGTTCACCCCACTGTTCATCTAGAGCTATTTTGTACCTTCACGAGAAAGGCTCTTGGATGTTCAACCCGAGTTATTTGGTACCTTAACGGGAAAGGCTCTGGGGGGTTAAACTCGCTTTCGCATTTTGTTCCATTACAGGAAATGCACAAATAAACTTCTCTTAGAACACGTCAGTTAAAAGAATAATAAAAATAAGTTAATTAAAGTCAGATATATAAAGTAACCCAAGCAACTCTCGTAGCATTAACATAATTTAAAAGTATTTCAAGGAAGGCTCGGTTTGCCTCATGAAACCAAACGGATAGTCATGCGTTATACGCTCCTCTGGTAAAATATGCTTAAACTTAGTTAGCAACTTAAGTGCATACCTTCGTGTATACTAAACCTGGGCAGTAATATACATATCTTTAGTACGAAGCGAGCTTTTGTCCTCTATCATCATCCTCATCTGCGATACGCACCTGCAAGAGCAAAGAGGATCACCACAAGCCATACTCTCTGCCACACGTGGTGGTTTGCGCCCAAATCCTCGTTGACACGTATTTCGAGGAACCTCAAATTACCTCAATTGACCATATATAATTCGTAATCTCTTTGTACTATCCAAAAACCTAGCCTACAAACTAGTTATATTCTATTTCTTTTTTTGCAAAATTTGCGAGAGATATAACTTTTTATAGGCAACGTAACTTTGGAACAGGCGAGGACGTGACAACCCTGCATGGAGGAGCGGGCGCGGTGAAGGGGTGATGGCGCCATTCTGATTGGTGGATGTCGATCGAGTAGCGAGCGACGGCGTTGTGGAGTCATGAAGTGATGATTAATTATTATGATGAGTGTATTTGCTAAGGCGAAATAAAACGTAGTAAAAAGTGTATGTTCCAGTATATACTACATAAGGTGATGACGTAGATAAAGAGAAATAATCAGTTTTTCTCTAGTCCGGATCGAATTACGAGATTTTAAGACAAGCTTTCGGAAAAAAAATTAAATAGCAGACCCTCGGAGAATCGCGATTTAAAAATTAACCAAACATGATACGAAATTACGGTTTTTACCATTCCATAGAGAAAACACGACTCTATAAACGCTGAAAATATCAAACTCTCGAGTTATTTTATTGGCGTACGGCTCTGTCTCGATATCATCGTAAAACAAATTAATAATGTTCTGCAATAGATATCTAATTGGCACGAACAAATTTGACACCCTGTAACATGACTATTGTGAACTACGTAGCTAAAAGAACGTTTTAATTACCGGGCATAGGTAAAACACTAAACAATTTAACATAATATAATCATTAGCTTGACAATTATTAACATTAGGATGTTCGAGACAGAAATAACAAGCTTGTAAAAAAACGACTAATTTGGATAATTTTTATGGGTGTTTGTTAGCTTTACTGCCTTATAATGTCGACCGGTTACCAAATAGATTTGAAAATAGAACAAGGGGGAGGGGGCTAACTTTGGATTTTGGTTATTAAAACTGTAATATGAAAATATCCAAAACGCTGAAAACGAGAGTGATACGACAACGTTGTTTGGCATCTTTGATAAGGCGGAAATCTCCCGAAATAAACTCGATTACCCTTTTAGGGTTTTCAATTTTAAATTAATTTTTGCACATTAATATGCTATTGGAAAAGGTGGAAATCTCTTAAATGGGTTCGAATGTTCTTTGTAAGCATGCTAAGGGTTTCCCACCTTTTTTAAAGACGCGAAACAGCGTTGCCGCATCTATTTCGATTTCTAAGTTCTTGGATAAGGTTTTGATTTTTAAATGAGTATTTTTAATTTTAGATTAGACATATCTAATACTTAGTACTATTTTGATTACAATAACAATAAACACGTTTAATAAGAATAATGTGTTAGAGAGCGATAGTATCTTGCAAATATTGCTTTTTCTAACGCATTAGTTTTATGGCACAATGTTAACCGTGTACACAGCTTTCATCAAACTTGGTAATGCTTGAAAACTTCGAAATTGGACGAGATACGACAACGTTGTATTAAATAAAGAAATGTATCCTATTTGATTATTTCCCAATATTATTTAAATATACATGGCGTTCTATTTAAAAGTCGGAACTTGACACTAAGAAATCGAACGAGATATTGCAACGCTGCTTTATGTCTCCTCGAAAAATATTCTCACCATTTCTAACGTACCAAACAACGTTGTCATATCTAGTTTGACTTCAAATTTCTTGATCTGAGATTTTGATATCTTTAATATATCTTTTTTTCAGTGTTTTGCCTTGGAATCGAATTTGATATACTCGAATGTTCTCTTTTTAACTTAAGAACAAACATTCTAGGAGATTTTTACCCTTTTTTAAGACAAAATACAGTGTTGCCATATTTCTGTCGACTTGTAGATCCTTGGTTAAAGCTTTGATTTAAAATTTTTGGATAAATTAATCTCCAATAGAGGTTACGGAGTTGCCGTATTTCGTTAAATTTCAAAATTTTTGGTGTTGTCAATAGTATCTTGAAAATACTTCCTTTTCTAACACATTAGGTTTATATCAAACTTGATGTGCTTGAAATATGTTTAAAAATCAGAAGTTGATAGCAAAAACTTCGAAATTGGGCGGGATACGACAACGTTGTATTAAATACAAAACATATATCCTACTTGATTATTTAGCAATTTTATTATAAAACTGTCTATTTGATTTAGAAATATACATGGCGTTTTATTTAAAGGTCAGAACTTGACGCTACGAACTTTGAAATCAAATTAGATATTACAACGCTGCTCTAGTTCTCCTAGAATAATCTCGAATATTCTCTCGAATTTCAGAGTATCAAACAACGTTGCCATATCTAATTCGGTTTCAAATCTTGTAATCTCAGATTTTGATATTTCTAATATATTTTTCTCAGTATTTTTTCTTTGAATCGAGAGTATTCTAGAAGATTCTTACCTTTTCCATGATTCAAAACAACGTTGCCATAATTCTATTTCAAAGTTTTTGGTTTCACGTTTCGATTATGCAATGAGGTGCTATGTATATGCTTTTAAATTTTTGGATAGGTCTGATTTTCAATATATTTTTTCTTGAAAAATGTCGAAATTTCCTAGAATAAGCTGGAATATTCTCTATTTTTTTATAAAGCAAAGGTTCTCGATTATTCTAGAAGATTCCTATCTTTTGCAAGACAGAAAACAGTGTTGCCATATTTCCTTCGATTTGGAAATCCTTGGTTAAGGCTTTGATTATCTCCAATAGAGATTACGGAATTGCCGTATTTCGTATGTGTACTTATTCTAGAAAATAGTTACCTCTCCAAAACAATAAGCCAGAAGAAAATTATTAACTTTCCGATCATTTTTTTCTTTTTTTTTATTACTTTTTTTTTCTTATTTGGTTGTATATTTTTGTTTTTATTAATTTTTTTCTCATTACGTTTCATAAAGCATTTATTTCTTCCCATTTTTGCCATCCATGACCTCATACATGCACTCCTTCGCCTTTTTTCGTCGAAAACTGCGTTTCTCTAACTTTTTTTGTAATTTTTTTTCTCTTATTTCATTTCATAATACTTTTAATAACTTTCCGAACAATTTTTTATTTTTTTTATTACTTTTTTTTTCTTATTTGGTTTTATATTTTTGCTTTTATTATTATTATTTTTTTATTTCCTTTTATAATACTTTTATTAACTTTTCGAACATCTTTTTACGTTTTTTCTTTAATTTTTTCTCATTTTTCCAAAATTTTTGTTATTTTTTTCATAAAGCATGCATGCACTCCTTCGTATTTTTTCGCCTAAAACCGCGTTTCTCTAACTTTTTTTAATTATTTTTTTCACTTATTTCGTTTTATAATGCTTTTATTAACTTTCCGAACAATTTTGTACGTTTTTTTTTTCAATTTGTTTCTATTTTTTCGAAAATTTTTGAATATCCGGAGCGGTAGGGGGTATGATTCCCGCCTTTCACTGATTTGTCAGATTTTCGATTCCCCCTTTAAATTAGAGCCCCGGTCCTCCCAACATACCATACAAATTTTCACCTTGTAGCTCCCGAAATCTTCAAAGAGCGTCTTCTATTTCAGTGCTGTTGCCAAATACTCAAAATCAGTGGTTATCAGGAAAATGGAAGATTTATAACATCAAATCTAAAGTCCGATCCTATTAATTGAATAACAAACTTGGCAACAAGGCGGATGCTAAAAGCTCAAGTAACTTTGTTTAGAAAATGCAAGACTTTCCTAAACTTGGCAATAACGCGAGACATCTGGCACACGTTTTCGGAAATTGTGTTGCTGCCGAATGATTAAAAATCATTATTTAAAAAAATAATAATAAATCGATGATTTACAAGAATGTACCTATTTTATCATAAAGTCAAATTCTGTCGAAGAAATTTGGCAATAACGCCAGTTCGCTAAAAAACTTTTTGCACTATGTGATCTTGCCAAATGCTTAAAAATCATTGTTCAAAAGAAATTGCAAGATATTTAAGAATGCATCAATCATAAACTCCGGTCCTGTCAATTAAATAACAAAATTGGTAATAATGTCAGATCTCTAAAGGCCGCATTCGTAATCCATGCTGTTGCCAAATGCTCAAAATCAGTGTTTATCGAAAAGAAGGAAAATAGAAGTTTTACAACATCAATTATAAAGTCCGATCCTGATGATCGAATGGCACACTTGGCAACGAGGCCAATTTCGTAATCTGTGCGGTTGCTAAAAGTTCAAAAATCATTGTTTATAAGGTGTTGTTGCCGAATGCTCAAAATTCATTATTTTTAAATAAAATAAATGGAACATTTAAGTCGTTTGAACAGCAAACTTGACAACAGCGCCAGATCTCTGAACGCGTTTGCATTCTGTGCCGTTGCTCAATGATCAAAAAAATAGAAAATTTGTAAGAATGCATCAATTATAAAATCCAATCCTGCCGATTTAACTCCCAACATTATAAGGTTCGTAGATCTGCTTTTCAATATTTTTTATCTTGAAAGATTTCGAAATGTTCTAGAATAAGCTTGAATCTTCTATATTTTCTTATAAAACAAACGTTCGAGATTATTCTAGAATATTCCTACCTTTTGCAAGACAGAAAACAGTGTTGCCAAATTTCTTTCGATTTGTATATCATTGGTTGAGGCTTTGCTTATCTCCAATAGAGATTACAGAGTTGCCCTATTTCGTATGTGTACTTATTCTAGAAAATATTTACCTCTCCAAAACATCAAGCCAGAAGAAAATCATGGCAACGTTGTTTCGTATTTTGTATATGCTCGCTCTACATATAGACAGATAGAGAACAAAGGCAAGCAGAGGACTTCTACCTGTGTGCTCGACAGAGTAGGACCTGACTGGCGTTGCAGGAATTCAAAAAAAACGCTGCGAGATTAAAACTTCGAATATCGCGTACATCCTTTGTGATTGGAATTTAAACTTGCTTTTCTGCTGTTATTAACACAGATTAGTAAAAGTTACTGTATTTTTTTATTTTATTAAGTTTCGGGGACGGATCCCCGGATTGTGCCCGGTATCATGGCTTCTTCTGAAGCTGTTGAAGACGTATCTCATCAGTTATCAATCGAATCAGACGGCGACAGTCAAATCGCAAGAACTACCTCGGAATGGCTTATAAAACAAATAAAAATGTTTCAAAATACGTGCCAAGATTGCAAAAATTTGCTGGCAGAATTGCATGGCAACGTAGGCAATAGCTCAACGAATGAGTTACAGCTAGCATTCGAAAAAGCGCAAGCTCACTGCGCAGATGCGCATAAAACTCTTACAAGGACAAAATCGGTGCAATCAAAAATTGACTGTGGGAATAAAAAGACAAAACCAGTTTCCGGGAATGGAACCCCAGTTTTTGGCGATGTAACGGAAGATGACGATACGCTCTCCAATATATCCATGGAGTCCATCCCAGACTCGAACTTGACTGAGGTTTCCATAAGAAATATTAAAAGCAAATCCAAGAGTTTCGCAGAAGTCTGTGTTCAGTGTAGGCTGGATTACGAAAAACTCCGCGATTGCGAACCGGGCCATAACGATACACGGAAATTGGTCATGAAAGTGCGCCA
>MU186108.1:29705-44391 GCA_016904865.1 Pissodes strobi | reverse complement strand
GGCAAATATTTAGTGGAAATATACAAAAAGCAAGTGAATAAAAGGCAGTGTTACGTTCAGTTCAGAGAAAGTTGCAAATATGATTGAAGGAGGAGCAAGCTTAATGAGGACAAGAGATATAAAAATGAAGAATTAAAAAAAAGGTAAGTTAAATGATCAAAAATATCGCAAATAATGATTGCAAATATATAATAAATAAATGAATAATAGACAAAGTAAATAAACAAAAGTTTAGAGAAAATTCAAGAACGCTATTGAAGGAAGCGTAAGTTAGATAAAAACATAAAAAGTTAGACAAATGTACAATTTGACTTAAAAAGGTTCAGAGAAAGTTGAAAAACATAATCGAATGAAGAGTAAGCTAGATAAGAACTCAGAAATCAATTTTAAAAATATACAATTAAAAGAAAAGTAATTTAAATGATAAATTTTAAAAACAACGCATGTAAGGGTTGTAAACATACAAGAAAAAGTAAGCAAAGAACAAAGAATAAATAGAGATTCAAGGAAAGTTGAAAATATAATCGAAGGAAAAGTAAACTATAAAAATATAAACAAAATGTGAAAAAAAACAGAACTGAAAGAAAAGTAAGCTTTAATAAAATAAATAGAGAAGTTATCTAGATAAAAACAGAAATCAAAGAGCTGAAAATGAACGCGCATAATGATTGTAAATATACAAAAAGGAAATATACAGAAGACAATGGTAATAAATATGATTTCAGAAAAGTTTGAAAACATGGCTGAAGGAAGAGTAAGCTTGATAAGAACTAAAAAGGTATAATAATGTAGATAATGCTTGTAGATACTGTAGTTTTGAACGTATTTTTCGTAATTTTTTTGTGAATAACTGGTAATCCATACCGACTAGACCCAAACTAATAATATTTTCTTTAATTAGTGAACATGTTTTCGGCGATTTGAATTTTTTTCGATTTTTTGAAGGAAGGTAAAATATCCCATATCGATTTTTTTTTTGTGAAAAATGATATTTCTTTAGCTATACCTGTACTTTAAGACTCGCTGGATCCAAAAATTATCATTATTTTCTCGGGAAACGATTACTTTTCGAGATACTATTTTTTTATAAAATTGGTAGTGGTACAATTTTTTACAGTTTTTACGTAAAATTTAAGGCCCTGTAAAAGGCTCAAATAATGTTGGAGCGGCTTGAATATTTCACGACTTATAGAATCATTCTTTCTCTCTTGAACAGTGAAAACCGCAATTTTCTATCTTATTTAGTTAATTTTTAAAATTTAATTTTCTGAGGGTCTGAACGCTATGATATATACTTAGTAAACATGTCTTTCCGTCAATGAAATCGTTTATTTAATTTTTCCTGCAAGCGGAGATATAAAGTAAAATTACTTACTTTCTTAATTGGTTAATTACGCGACGATTTACGCAGCATTAAAATATTTTACGGTTAAATTCCTGAAGATACTGGTTATGCGGTACGGTGATGGTTCGACGAGTTTTCTTTTTTTGACGGAATTTCATCTTTATTGCGACGAACCAAACTAGCTGCTCTTCTCGTTCAACCAGTTAAATTTTTATTATCCTTTTTTTCCTTTTATTTTTAAAGCCTAGTTCATATAGCAACGAATCACGAAACACGAATCACGAACTTTAACGCCATTGGTCGGATTAATTGTCAAGGGAGTTGACAGGTGCATATTTTAAGATTTTACGAATTCGTGAAATTTAAAATCTGGGGGGCGGGAAACTTGAGTCCATTCCAAGATTTTCCGATATTCGTGACGAATTTTTGACAATTGACAGATGACATATTGGATTTTAGGTTATGATAATTTAGTTTTAATTTCTTTGTTTGATGTTTGATGTGTTTTTCTCGAATGCGAATGCGAATGTACGATGTCTGAACAGTTTAATGTAAGTAATATGTTTCTTTTTATTGCTTTATAGGTAAATTTTGTGCCTATTATTTCTTAAACAGGATTGATTTTCATATTGGTAACATTTTTAGTATCAAGTCGAGTGCGGGGAATGTGGGGAGACTCTCTATCTTAAAGATTTCGAAACACACCCCTGTGCGGAAACTCGAGAGTTCCAAGCTCAATCGACCCGTGAGGAAGAATCTGAATTGACCCGTGAGGAATCTCAATCTCAAACAGTTTCTGTTGAAAGCTTGGTTGAAAGTAACAAGAATTTTATTGGAAAATTAGCCGAGGCTGTACAAGCGAGACCACCATTGTGGGATCACACCCTGCCTTTGAAGCAAAGAGGCAAAGACGTTAGAGAGAAGCTATGGAAGGAGGTCCATCATGAATTGGGAGTAGAAATGTCCATCGAAAATTTAATTAAAAAATGGACCAACTTGAGAGACACCTTTCTAAAACATTTAAAGTATGTTACAATTATTTTTTCCATTAATTGTTTCACATTTATACTTATTGTCTAGGAACATGTAGAGTTTATATGGGTAATTTAACTATTGCAGAACTTACAAGCCCTCAGGCTCAGGAACGAGTGAAAAGACGCTATGGAAATACTATGAAAATTTACAGTTTCTAGCTGGCAAAAATATGCCCAAAACAACGATCTCCAATACTATAGAAGCAGGGACTTCAGGAGACAGTACAAAGGATTTCGTTCCAGCCACCTCATCAGGAAGTGTATCGCCCGATGTATCAACACCTGCATCTAAGCGCAGAAAAAGGAACAGCAGAGAAGGTAAGTTATGTTAGGCACCTACATGATAAAGAAAATCCAATATGCATGGCATGACCTTTTTAAATTGTTATATGCCGATTCAAAACTTCCTCATTACCAGAGCAAAGGTATCTTTTTGTGCTATGGTAAATTTATAGTAGATTAAATACCAATGGGGGAAGAGCGAAGCTTCATTACAGTGGATGGCTAAACACTGAAGCCTTTCCCCGAGGTATGTAGGTATACTGTTTTCTTCGCAATCTGTGCATAATTATTTAAATTAACAAAAAATTATTTCAGTCAAAGGTTCAAAATGATTGGGAAAAAAAATTTTGCAAATTGCAAAGAAATAGGATATGTTTATGAACTTGCGTGCAAGCTGTAGTTTCTAAGAATTTTATACTCCAACAATTTTATCGTTTTAATCTAAATTTTCTCAGAAACTCTAACTTTAAAAGAAGTTTATAAAGACTTTCTGTTAATTTTTTTTAGTTTTTATTTTCAAAATTACCAATACTTTCCCATATGTGGTAAGCATTCTGGCAGATACTTATCAAATTGGTTATTGTATCCTTTATTGATAAATTTAGTGCTACATCTGAAAGGAAGGAACAATGATAGTTAGAAGTTTATGTATATTTTCTTTTTAGTTGACACAGAAGAGATGTTGCTCAATATTTTAAAGGAACCGCCTCCAATCTTTCCCCCTCAACCACAGCTATCACCAGCCCTCATGACAGTGCAGTCTGTATTGGACAAATTGCCAGCTGGAAGGCGAATGAAACTGGAATTAGAGTTTATCAACAAAGTGTACTACGAATATGCAGAATTTGTTGAATCCGAATAAAAACTTATTTTGAAGCGACGTCTATTTTTTACCAGAAAAACAACATTTTCAATTTTCATTTTTTTTTTAATTTATTCATATATTGTCTAGCAGGAAAAGAAAGTTAAGGTGCCATGAAACAGATCAATATCATTGTTGTCCGGTAAAATATTAAACCATGCACAGACCTGATATAGAGGTGCATTCCTTGCTAAGTTAGTCAGTATATTTTCTAGATACAATTTAAGGTGCTTCCTTGTATGCATGGGGGGAACAAAAAAAAGTTTAACTCATTTAAAACTTCAGGAGCATCAATTTTGTAGTTGCATAATTTCAATAAGAAGAGCAGACCACTTAGAATAGCACAGTATTTAAGAGATAAACAACTAAATCTTTGTAAAAGTAACTGTTGGTCATATCCTCTCGGAGGATATATGCAATCTAATTTAATCCTGATATTTTTAAAACCTCCGCTGCACATACTGGAGCATGTCTACATGTACATCATAGCTAGGAAGCCATACCATAGCTGCATAAAGCAATTTAGACTTGACTAGACTATTAAATAGAGTGATAAGCCTGTCTCAGTCTTTAAATTATTTTCTTGATCTGAATACAAAACCTAGTCTTCAAGGAGGACTTAACATCGTCAATATGTTTGGCAAAAGTTAATCTGTTACCAATTAGTATCCCTAAGTCCCTCATAGACTCCATATGCTCGAGGGCAACATCTCGCAATTTATAAACAAAATTTATTTCATTGTGAACATTTGATATTGACATAATCTTGTACTTTGTGACATTAAGTGGTAGTTTATTAATTGTGGACCAGAGTGTTAAAGCATCAATGTCTTTCTGTAGTTGAGAACAACCATCAATAGTTTCTATAAATCGAAATAGTTTTAAGTAGTCTGCAAATAATAGACAATCATTCGAAACACTAACAGTAATTAATGCCATTGACAAAGATAGAAAATATTAGTGGGGCCAAATTGCTCCCTTGAGGGGCACCGCTTAAGGTTAGATAACATTAACATTCGCATATAATATTTTAAATAGATTTATTTGGACCATTGAGGAGGTATGGGTGAAGTATTTACAAAATATTCTGTAAGTAAGGAGCGTATACTAGCTGCTCTTTGAGCATATGAATTTCCTCCCAATCTCTCTGTTTGATTAAATGCTGTTCCGACAGTAGTCCTCCATTCCCCTTCTGTAACTTCACCAGCTTCATTCTCTCTATCTACATAATTTAAAGGGCAGTATTTCTTGGTCTCCGATTTTCCTGCATCACTTTTCTTTAAAAAATTGTGCACACAAACAAGTGCTGCAATGATTTTTTCAACTGTTTCCAATTTTGCTATTATAGGCCTCTCCAAAATCCTCCACTTTGAAACGAGGATTCCAAAGGTATTCTCAATCACCCTTCTTGCACGGCTTAACCTAAAATAAATCGCATATTTATAATATTACTAGTTGATAAGACTATCTGCTAGGCAATGTATATAAAATTTAAGGTGCATTTGCCACTTATGAAGAATGATAAGAATAATTTATCTTAATTTTTAGCTCGTTTCTTAAATGAAAAAAAAATCCGGCGACATTTTTTACAATAGCATTTTAGGTGTCATTCTGTACAAACAACAATTTTCTAGAACAACCCACAACTTCAGTAGAGACGACACAGACATATAAACATATGCATTTTATATAATGTAGATGATACTGATCTTGTACACATTAACTCTTAAGACAAACTTTAAAGGAATAATACCTATAATTAAATATCCTTTTTTCTTGTGGCAGGAAGTTCCCTGGGTATGGTCGCATTAAATTGGTTCCAAATGGAAATGCGGCATCACCTATTATATAGTAGGGAACCGGTTGTGAATCATTGGTAAGTCTTCTTGGAGGGGGCAAGTCGAGCGAATTGGAAAGGAGTTGTTTTCCAAAGTTGCTGTTACGGAAAACCCCTCCATCGCTTTGCCTACCTTTTGCACCTATATCTACAACTGTAAAACAGTAATCGGCATCACATACTGCCAACAATATAAGGCTGAAGAAGTCCTTGTAGTTGTAATAATCTGATCCAGTGTTTGGTGGTGCCTGCAAAAAAAGTAAACAGCAACATAGTATTTACCCTTCAAATGATAAATAATAGAAACTATACCTGTATTCTAACATGTTTCCCATCAATTGCCCCCAGACAGTTAGGAAAGTTCCACTTCAACTCAAAATCTGTCGCTATCTCTAGCCATTTTTCTTTGTTGGGGTTTGATAAATATTCTTTGTTTAAAGATGTCCAAAGAGCAGAACATGTACTTTTGATTATATTTGATACAGTGCTTAATCCCAATCTATAATTATAAGATAAGCTCTTCATACTAGAACCGGCAGCTAAATATCTAAAAATAAAATATGAATATAATAATAAAGTACGGCGAATGTCGACGCTCTACTGTACCAATAAATAATATTAACGACTGGTGATAGTTTTATCTTAAAATATGCCTACCTAAGTGTAACAGACAACATCTCTGTTGGTGAAATTGGCTCTCGGGTATGGTACATTTTTCTTGTATAGGGAGAAATCTTTTCCACAAGGAAATCGAAGTCTTCAACAGTCATTCTATGGTAATTCCTAAATTTTCTTTCATCTTTTACCCTCATTTCTTGCACCAAATTATGGAATGCTCCTTGCGACCGCCGTTGCTTAAATATTTCACATACCCCAATAGATCTATTGTTCTTTTTTTGTCGCATCTTAAGCAACAAGTAAGCTGCTATTACACGTCTACGTCTATGTTGGTAATACAATACGTTCATATTAAAATTTTAATTATTAAATTTGAAAAATACAAAAAGGAAATACGGGAAATACGACCCTCCTAACCTATCCTCCATGCATAGAAAATCAAAACAAAATACACACGTAACCCCACATGTCATGCCACACGATAGGCAACACTACCTAGTGAAAATTTGAAAATCCCTAGAAACGCCAACGAATTTCGTTGTCGTATGAAATGCTCACTTTTTCCGAATTTTTAAAAACAACGAATCGTGATTCGTGTTTCGTGATTCGTTGCTATATGAACTAGGCTTAAGCCACTATTCCGTTCTAGGTTTTATAAAACCAGTTAAGACACTTGACATTTATTTCACAGTATCTTCTGGGACTCCTTTACATATTTCTCGGAAGGATGTTGATTGGAATAAATGTATTTTTATATATTGTTGTGAGAGATTCATATTTTTTTTTTGTTTCTCTTATTGCTTATTGGATTAACCGTTCATTACTAGGGCTGTTTGGGTTTGTTTGGGTTAGTGTAGAGAAAACTCCTGAGAATTATGGTCAAGCTTTTATTTAAAAAAAAAAATCGTCAATATTATCACATTTAAACAACGAAAATCGCACTTTCCTATCATGATTGGACTATTTTTGAATCGCAATTATTTTGAACGTTTCGACAAGAAAATGGTTCTGAGTTATCATGTTTGAATTAACGTCGATAGAATTGTACCTGTCAATAATTAAAGTACCGAAAATTAATTTAAATAAATACGCCAACTTTGTAATGATAGGTTAGGCATTAATAGGCCCATTTTTTATAGTTCCCCTAATTTCCCCGAATGCGATCGGACGTAGGTAGATCGTACGCGCGTGTATTTTCGAAAGTTGTTTTGAAGCCGATGAAATCAAGAATCGAATATAAATTTTAACCATTTGAAAAGTTGCCTTTTACTTAGAGCTTTAAGAACTTTAGGGCTCCAGCCCCTCAAAGGTTTGGCGCAGCCGTTTTAAGCGCTTTAAAACGGCCTCAATCGCTCGTTATAATTAACTAACAATTCCGGGGCGAGAAACAACTCGATCCTTATTAAATTTTAATCATTTTAATCGGTCTTAATTATTTCCATCGCCACCCCCAAAAATCGAGCTAATGGATTAGTGCGATCAAAGTCCGAGGGGGAGATTTTCAAAGAGGCTTTTAATCACCCATTATTTAATCATGGACAAAATCGAACTCTCTTTACGCCCTCTGGAAATGTATTTTGCTTTTTAACTGCGCCTAGCAGATCTTAGGAGGAGAGTAAATGTATGAGATTTCATAGAATAATCTCGCTCTATATGCAAATAATAGTAATAAAATCGACGAAAAAAATATGAGTAAAATAAAAGCATTTTCGGAAAGTCGAAACCCAAAGTTTGTGTTTTATCATCGAATGCAAATAAGCTTCGGTAGATGAGATGAGGCCAAGGTCGAGAACAAAAGTAATTAATATTTTCAAATTAACTTAAGCCAAAAATATATAGAAATTCCTTAGTCGCTATGAGATATCGATTCATTTTCTTTCAAATTTGTTAGAGAATTTCTTATTTCATACATTAATTTGCTGCTCAACCATGTATCACAAAAATATGATTTTCCCATTTTCCATTAACCCCGAATATCTATCATCACGGAATTTGTTTAAAATAATCCATCGTATCGGGACTAGATCTCATTAAGGCCTGAAATTTAGCAATTTTATAGGAAATTTAATGTAGATTTCGAAAATCTATACCAAAAAGACAAATAACAAACCATTTTTCCGGAAAATTTAATTAAGTGAGCTGATGCAATTTTTAGTTATTGTACAAGATCGATTTACTCAGTGGACCTTGAAAAATAGTCATCTATCTCATCAAGGCCTTGACAATTAACAGTTTTATAGTAAATTTAACGTAGATTTCGAAAATCTATACGAGAAATATGAATAGCAAAGCATTTTTCCGGAAAATTTAATTGTTGACCAAAATCGATTTTTTCAAGTGAATCTTGAAAAATAGTAAGCTATCTCATTGAGGCCTGAAATGGAGTGCGAGGTGTAGACAACCTCCAAGATTGTGCACTCCGGGCAACGGCCTGCCGCGGCAGAACGGCAAAAAGTCTACACACACACGGCCATAGAAATCTACAAACAGAGCCCCAGAACAATGGTTCGAATCAGACCCACTTGACAAAAGATATCGAACCGCAGCAGGTACGAATTCTGCAACTAAACATTGAGGGAATGAGCCGAGACAAAGGAGAAAACCTCAGTAGAATGGCAAAAGAACACAAAATAGACATTATCGCACTACAAGAATCTCACATAGATGACGAACAACAACTAACAACCAGAGAAAAAATCCCAGGATATATGATTGCATCGAGCATCCTCTCAGATGTCCATGGATCCACTATGTATACCCGCCACGACTTAGAGGAATACAACGTAATCAATACCGTAAGACAACATGAAATCGAAATTATCACCATGGAAATGGCAGAAATCCAAATAGTCTCAGTTCACAAACCCCCAACTGTCAACTGTCCCAACCCTCTTCTGGGACTTCGTATCGTATCGATATACTATACGGACTGGATTTAGCGGGGTCTCCAGCAAACGAGCCCGCACGCGTTTTATCTCGATTATCGTGTTTTATAAAGCTAATTGGTTAATTAGCCTGCTTTTTATCCATTGGATAACTAGTAAAGGTCTATTCAAATCAAGTGTACTTATTTTTCTAGTCGCCGGGGACGTAACCCCGGCAACTTCCCTCAACTGTCCCGCAATGACGGATTTGGAGGATGATACCTCCTCACTCCGCTCAGAGGACACCCGAAGCGGCCCGCCTAATGATGCGGTATTAAATCGCACTCGATACATTCATAAACGTTTGTCCCAAAATAGTGCAGATTGCAGAAAATGCGCCGAAATCGCGCCAACTTTAATTTCGGTAACGAACATGACTACCGAAGAAATAATGCCGAAACTCCGTAAGGGCATAGACCACCTTAAAACCCAACACAACCTACCCTCAACATCATCATCCTCCAGGAAAAGCACAGTCAAGGCTAAAATCGATACAGGCCGGAATCCGCAAAAGCGGCAAAAAACACTCGACGACAGCTCCGATATGGAAATCGAGCAAAACCTATCGGCAAAAGAAGTGCTAGAAAAAAGCCTTTGCGATAGTCAACCAGCAACGGTCGCAACCTTGGACAAGGTCAACCAAAATGCGCGACAAGATCCTGCGCTCCTGATAAGTCAAACGGACTCTGATGGATTCAAAGTGCCCTTAAAAACCATCCCCTTCCGTAAAAACGTGAGGGAGGTTAAATTGGACTTCAGCGGACCCTCTGGTATTGAAATAAACAATCAATTCGAGGCGTTATCTGACCTAGACGACGATGCGCAAAGCGTTATTTCGTCTTCAAACACTAGTAACAGAACGAAGAAAGCCCCAACCCGCACTAGTAGCCAAATCAAACAAAAGGCTCAAACTACCCTTAAAATTAAGCCAGGACCACCACCCCCCGTAGTCATGGAGGGTAAGTTGAAAGCTCATGCCGCACTGCTCGCAGACATGAAAAGTCTGCAAATAACTAAATTTTCCATAAAATATGCTCGAAACAGTACTATCTTCTATTTCGAGCACGAAAAAGATTGGTCAACTTTTAAAAGGGTAATGGATACCGAAAGTATAAGGTATCACACATACGCGGAGAAGAATCAAAAAACAAGAGCGTATGTGCTCAGAGGGCTCGACGGTGACATCCCCGTAAATGAAATAAAGAAGTACATCTCCGAAGAATATAACTACAACATAAAGAATGTCTTCGAGATGAAGAAGACCCGTGAGCCACTATATCTTGTAGTTACAGAGGCTTCTGTAACCTTAAAGAAGATCCAACAAGATATACGAACAATAATGAACATTCGAATCACATGGGAGCATAGACGTAATACGCGCCCGATTATGCAATGCAGGAGATGCCAAGGGCATGGGCATTCCATGTCCTTCTGCACAAAAGCATTCAAATGTAGCAAATGCGCTCAAGCTCACGAGATTACATCATGTAATAGCACCACAGTCAAGTGCGCTAACAGTGGTGGCCCTCATCGAGCAATCGATCAAGATTGCCCTGTCTACATTTTCAAGATAAACCAGTTGCAAGCTAGTAAGCAACCCCCTAAATTACTAAAACCAGCCCCCGCGCCCGCCACGCCGGCCTGGCAGGGGCGCGGGTCTTCAGCGAACCCAGGCCGGGGTACAAAAAGAAGCACGGACCCTCAACCACAGCCTCAAGCTCCCCCGCAACGTCAACCCCAAGGTGGAAGAGCGCCACCCCCTGAAAACTATGACAAAGAGTTCCCTGATACCTTAAAGGCCTCGCAACAGACGAGATCCGCGCCACAATCTAGTGGGGTAAGTGGCAATGCACATAACATGCTAACGAATCTTACGAATGTTGTCAATAAAATTAATTCTCTGGTCAACATATCAGAGCTATATTTTGCACTTGATGAGTTCAGTAGTATGCTTGAGACCTGCAATGGAGACAAAGTAAAGATACTTCAAGGTACTTTACAGTTCTTTACTACTGAAATCCACAAGTACAACATTTAGATGGCTTGTTTTCGATGCTCCTTCTTAATATTATATCCTGGAATTCCAATGGTATTAGAAATAAGCTCGACGAATTTAAATATTTCATGTACAAATCCAATTTTCAGGTTGCTTTCTTGTTAGAAACGCGCTTAGCTGCGGATTTTAAAATTAAAATTCGTGGATATCAAACCGAACGTTTTGATCGACCAATCAGAGAAGGGGGAGGCGTGATTTGCCTGATACACCGGTCGCTCAGATATAAAAGGCGGTCCTATATAAGATCGCACATTGAACATGTGAGCGTCGAGCTAGAAGGTGGCCTGTGTGTCAACGGCGCGTACGCTCCCCCTGACCTGCGTATAACACAAGCAGATATTTTAGCATTTATGGAACCGGGCAAACGTTCGGTACTGATAGGTGACTTTAACGCCAAACATACTGCATTTGGCGACAACTACACGAATCACAAAGAACGCGTTGTCCGCAATCTAATTGAAAGCAACCTGGAAGTCCAATACCTAAGAACAGTCGATCCTACATACTACAGTGAACGTTACATCCCCTCGCACTTGGACGTGGCATTTGTTCGAGGGGTGGCAGGCGCCGCACGACCCAAGGTCATAGGCGATCTCAACTCGGATCATCTTCCAATCAGGATGAGTCTAATTAACGTTAGGCGGCCGGAAGCCGATGAAATCCAGCGGATTTCATAAAAAAATCTTGATTGGAGGGTGTTTCGAGCGAGATTGGGAGACCTAACTGTCATCCCGAGGCAAATAGACTCCGTCCAAGAGCTTGAGAATGAAGTGAACACTCTAACCCGCAATATACAGCACGTCAGAGACGCTCTATGTCCGAAAGTCAGGAGGAAGCCGTTTACGGAATCTCTTCCTGATGATATCCTTCTCCTCATTAATCTCCGGAATCGAGTTCGACGCAGGTGGCAGAGGAACCGCGCTGTAAACGACCGGCTAAGGGTGAATGCACTTAACGCCCAAATAAAGGAGAATATTCGTGCACACAGGGATGCGACTTGGATGAGCTTCGTGAATGGGCTAGGCACGGGGGATAGTTCCCTGTGGAAGCTCGCGAGACAGGTTCGCAGAGGCCCAACTGACATCCCCGCTATTCGCCATCGCGGCGAGGATGTAATGACCGATCAGGCCAAGGTTGAGGCTTTCGCGGACTTCCTTGAGGGTGTACACAGGGAAGCACCAGACACCGAGCCATTGCACGCTCATATCACGGAGCTCATAAAGCCGTTTTCGAACTGCAAGTATCCAATTCCGCCCCCTGTTATGAGTAAACTCCTGGTCACTCCAGCCGAGCTGCGCAAGGTTCTGAACCATCCGCCCAAGAATAAGGCTCCGGGGCTTGATAATATCCCCAACATCATCCTCAAAAACCTACCTCAAAAAACCCTTGTGCATTTAATGCATGTAGTGAACGCTATGCTGCGCCTGCAACACTTTCCTAGTTCGTGGAAGATCGCGCGAATAGTACTGTTTCCTAAACATGGGAAAGACTTGAAGCTGACGAGCTCCTATCGCCCTATTTCATTGCTTAGTACTATGAGCAAAGTTGCCGAAAAGCTCATACTGTCTAGATTTAATGAGGCCGCCCTGAGCCTCCGTGTATTACCGAACAGTTCGGTTTTCGCGGTGGGCATGGTACTAACATGCTTGCCGCGAGGATCGTGCACGACATATACGAGGGGTTCAATGAAGGGCATTGCACCGCCTTATTACTTCTGGACATTGAGAGGGCGTTTGACCGGGTATGGCATAACGGCCTCTTTTATAAATTATTTGTAAAACATGGCTTTCCGCTGCATTTGGCAGCCCTGGTCGTGTCATATCTGGCCGGGCGCTCCTTTTCGGTACGTATCGGCAACTCAGATTCAACCTTGAGGCCGATGCAGGCTGGTGTCCCGCAGGGAACAGTACTATCACCACAGCTATTCAGCTATTACATAGCAGATCTTCCCTCCCACCCTCACTCATCCCTGGCATTATATGCCGATGACACTGCCCTCTACTCCAAAGCCCCTAGCGTACAAGAGGCGACAAACAACATTGCTGCCTATATGGCACTCGTAAATCAGTTCTATACGGATTGGAAAATAAAACTGAATGCTAGTAAAACCAAGTTAGCCATTTTCACTCGAAAATTTAAAAACATTGAAGCCCTTCCCATCCTTATCAATAACACCCCCATCCCCCCCAAATCCAAAGTAAAGTATCTAGGGATCATGCTTGATAAGAGGCTTACGTTTATCGAACATGTATCCTATATAAGGAACAAAAACCGCATAATATGCGATAAGTTAAGACCCCTTATCAGGCATGGTTCCTTTTTGAGCCCCGCAAATAAAATCACCCTCTACCTATCCATCACCAGACCCTTTCTCATGTACGGAGCACCGATTTGGAGCTCTATCTCGGATTATCAAATGCAGAAACTGCAAGTAATACAAAACCGGCACTTAAGGGCTGCGCTTTCGGCGGGCTGGTATACTAGAACCGCAGATCTGCACGCGATGTCCCATGTCGACTATGTCAGGGAACATGTAGACAAACTCGCGTGCAGATTCTTCGAGTTTGGTATTCGCGGCTCACCGAAGACTGCCAATATTGCAGACACTAAGTATAATCCGAATTTTAGAGCCAAACACGGGCCCATACATGGGAAAACGACCTTTTTCTTCCTTGATCCTAGACCTCCTTGAACATTTCATATCGCTCCCGTAAAACCCACCCTCATTCACCCCTAAAAAGCCACCCTGTTGCCTTTCGCAAAAACGAAAGGTAACAGGAGCACAGAAGGTGACCCAATTCGAATGACTATAGCTAGCCCAGAGCTGGCCCCTCCCACTATGACCCAAAAGCAGGGTGGGTGGGGCTTGCTAAGGGACTCGCTAATCGTATAAATACGGTCCGGCAAGCGTTTCGACTTCAGTCGAACAACCGCTGCCAAACCGTCCTCTGCGCTCCTTGTTCCGGCAGGCGTAGCATGGCTACACTTCGTCGAGACTATCGCTAATAATCATTGCAATTCTCCTCATTGAAGCTATCATTGATAGTTTCAAGCACGTATGAATGTATGCATGAATGAGAGTATGAATGAGAGTATGTACAAAAACCAGTGAACCGAGACATGGGGTTTTTCAGAATGCTTTTCCCCATAATTACCCACCCCCACTCTCCTACACCCTTGAAAACAAGCCAACTAAATCCATAGCCATCTGTAAGTAACGTCTAACTTTAAATCGCTTGAAGGGTACCAACCCAAGTAAGATCGACAACAGCATCGTGCATTGCCACCTGCCTATCACAAACATAGACTGGGCAGTCGATCTAGCCCAAAATTTCGCGCTCTACAACCGTTGCGAGGTCGCAGAAGCATCTTGCAAGATGCAGGCGTCCAGCCGGCCATGTATTGTGAAATGTTAGTCTATGTATGTTAGGTTTAAGTGTCCAAATACTATTGTAACAAAGCCAATAAATGTTATTAGATTAGATTAGATGGTTCTTATCAGAACTACTTGACAAAAGGTATCGGACCGCAGGTACGAATTCTGCAATTACACATTGAAGGAATGAGCCGAGACAAAGGAGAGAACCTCACTAGAATGGCAAAAGAAAACAAAATAGAGTAAATAGACATCATCGTATAAGAATCTCACATAGACGACGAACAACAACCAACAACCAGAGCAAAAATCCCAGGATATATGATTGCATCGAGCATCCTCTCAGATGTCC
>MU186108.1:724-24705 GCA_016904865.1 Pissodes strobi | reverse complement strand
GTACCATTTAAACTCTCGAACGGCCTGTGAGGTTGGATATTTGTAAATATTGTACGTGTCCTTAATTGTTTTAATGTTTTTAAAAATCTTGACATGTGTATCACGTAATACCAGCACAAACAGTTATCATTAATCATGGAGAAATTCCTGTTAAAATATAAGACAATTGAGAAAGACCAGAACATGGTCGAAACGTTTTGTATGCTTTGACAATAAACCAAATTTGACATTTTACTTGTTGTTCTATGTCACGAACGTAATCCCAAGAAATCTAAACTAAGTATATATATATATATATATGTTACGTTATGCAAAAACTCACGAAATAACCACCTCAGCAGTATCGATAAAGATATTATTGTTTAGACTATAAGACCATCCAATTTGGCTGATCTAATCTGTAGGAAATATTGAAATATTATTTTGTTCTTGTCAGATTCGCTCGTACTGCCAAACTGTACAGTTAGAAATAAAATTTGTTCCTTCGAAAATTCATCTCGTTTAATTCTTCAAAAATAAAAACATTTAAGAACATTTCATTGGCGCAGTCGGTAGCATTCTCAAGAAAAGTAAAGCCTTTTCTCGATTTTTATCGTTAATTGGGAAAATCCGGGAGAATTAATTCAGTTGTAATTTGTGTCCGAGTGTAAAGCCATTGGAATCTGTTAATCGAGAAGCCACATTTCGACCACCATATCGACCAGTTTGGACTTCGGGTTACGTGTTTGCCATTCAATTGAGGGACCATCAGGTGAAACCAGCTAGAAGCCACATTTCGACCACCATATCGACCAGTTTGGACTTTTGGTCACCTATCTGCCATCCAATTGAGGGACCATCAGGTGGAACAAGTTAGAAGCTACATCTCGACTACCATATCGACCAGACAGTTGGACTTGCCAGTTCGTGAGACGATCTGGGAGGGTGCAGCGATCTCACAGAGGAAGTACCATAGGGTGAGTCGAATTATATATATTTTTGTTCTCGTTCTTTTTTCAAAATTTTTATTACTTAAACCTACATTTTTGTTGTTGTTTACAAATTTATATCTGATACTTGTCATATCCTGTAATTTTATATATAATGTCGATTACAAAGAATACTACGGCTACAACGCCGACTGTTTCGATCAGTACATCTAATTACATTAATTGTGACAAAGCTGTAAAACTGATTAATGCTTTTGATGGGTCTTCTTCCAAATTATATCATTTTATAGATTCTGTTGACTTTATTCACACAAAGTTCGACCCAACAGAGCTACAAATTTTCCCTTTTATTGTTAAAAGTAGATTAGAAGGAAAAGCTCTCGATTTTATTAGCTCACGAGAATTTGCATCTTGGCAAGAAATAAAACTTGCAATTCTTTCTCAGTTTGGCGAAAATTTGGATTTACAGTGTCCGAATTTTGAATTGTGTCACTTCAAACAACGTTTTAATGAAAAACCTATTAATTTTGTTGAAAGGGTTGAAAACCAATTAATTCGAATAAACAACGTTATCAAGTATGATTCTGATTTAAACGATGTTGAAAAAGCATGTCTAAGTAAATTTCATGGCAAAATTGCTATTTTAACTGCTATCACGGGCATAAAAGAACCTTTGTGTCAAATGCTTCGATCACTCAATCCGCTTTCTTTAGTTCATATAAAACAAATTCTAAACGATTATGAAAATCAGCAGTTTTTTAAACAAGCCAATGCTAATTTTTCTAAAGTGTGACGTGATACGTCAAAAACCCTGTTACAAACGATAAGTAAAAAAAAGTGAGTGTCAAAATATGGCTTCAATACGAATGCAAAATAGAAAAATACGTTACGACAAACGTCATTCTTTAGTTAAATCGCATCGAACATACCTAGCCTATGTTTTCACGTTTTCACGTTTCACTCAACCCTCGTACAATAAATAAATCGATCGTTTAGTGTCTATACTATAAACCTAGATTATAACTTCGTTTATACATGCCATTTAGCAAATGCCTTTGTTATTGTTGTGAATTATGTTGAATCCTTCCGGCACATAGGGCCCCGGTATTGAAGTTTGGGGGGAAATTTTGAAATGCTAATATTCGATATTGAGCCTCGGACGGGTACGAAAAGTTTCCATGGGCGTACATGATTAATTTCGGGTGTAGCTTCTAAAATAACCCTTGCATAATCCTTATGTGAAAGTCAGAAAAAGGGTTTTCTCTAGAAAAATAACGCTCGGTACACAGCCCGAACGAACAGTGATGGAAAGCGACCTTTTTATTGAATTTCGGCTCCTTTCCTTTTCTTTTATAGTCTATTATCCCGATATAAATTAGATAAATTTTAACAATACTGATTTCATTATGGGCAATCCTATTACGTTAATGTTACGGTCCAAAATCAATAATCTGATTGGTGGTGATTGACACTTATTGCCGGGCAATTTCGGGCAGTTGGTTGAACAATTTTCGTTATTTGGTACATCTGTGTCAATGATATAAGGGTTAGCGTTTAGTTTAAAGCATAACATAGGCAAATAGTATATAATTATACTCTTTGACATAGGTGTAGTTAGACGTTCAACTTAGGGGGGTGTTGAAAACCATAAAAAACTATATTAAGAACACAGTTTGTGTGTATTTATTTAATTGTAATATATTTAAAAATTAAAACCAAATAGGTATTTTACTTGAAGTCTATGCAAATGCATCTACAGGGGTTTTCCGTATATTTTGCATCCTTCTAATACAGGTTGGTTTGGAAGATGGCAAAAAATGCCAAACAAAAAGTTTCATGTTTCTTTCTGAATCTCTCTTAAAAATGTAACATTTGACAGGTTGTCATCTTTTTAATGGAATACCCTGTATATTTTTAATAATTTAAATTTTCTGATTCCAAATATGTATCATGCATACACCTGCAACGTTTCGGAGAGATTCGAAAAGTAGTCGCTGATGCACTTTCCTCGGTTATTATTTGATAAATGATACATCGTGACGGGACATGACACAATCTTAAAGCGCTTGCACACTCAGTGTCCCTCGTAGCAGAGCCACTGCAGGTCACGAACCAGATTGATCCGGATTCGCTCCGACGTCAAACGCTGTCTGGGAACCTACCGTATATTTATTTATACCGTGGTTTAACCATAAAAACTCGGGCAGGGCCCACATAATGGCTACTTCGGCTGAAATCACTCTGGTTGGGCTTGTTAGTATTTCCCTTTTTTGTGTGAATTTGCTACGGTAATTTTAACAATTCCATAACATCAGGTTGTTCCGAGTTCGCTTGAATTTATTTTTCGTTTAAAATAATTACTTTTCATCTTCAACCTATTTTGAATTACTGTTTGAACCGACCTGGTAGCAACAGTGTGGAAAATTCCGCATTAAATAGTACGAAAATATTAATAAATACTGAATTCTTATGTTGTCCATCAAGTTCATTTAAAACTAATCTTTGTCTTTTAAATATATCAGTCGATAATTACCTATCTAGTTAATATAAAATGAAAATTAATATTATGGGTTGAATCTACGTAAATACTGCAGTAGAATATATTATTTAAAATTGATAAAGAATTTCAAATATGCAGTTCAGATTTTATGCTTAAAGATCGGTCGCTTCGTACGGTGGAAAAAGGTAAAACATTTGACACGACTGCGCGTCTGTGCAATTTTTTTTGAGATGTGGTTCTGATAGAAAGGTAGGACAGGATTTTTAAAACCTATATTGTACCGACGACCAACTAATGATATTTAATCTGCGCCTGGAAGAGGGAGCTTGCAAATTGAACTAGATTTCCTCGCTGCTGTCTTGCGGAGCCTCTCGTCGGATCGTGGCTGCGGATGTTGCCAGGGTCGGTAAACCAAATCGTAACGATCACATGCCTCTAAAAGTGCTCCTCTCTAGCTCGGGCGACATGTCGGCTGTATTAAGGAGTCAGAGAAAGTTTATCGACGTCCATCAGATCTACATCGAGGCTGATCTATCTCCAACAAACGGCGAGGTAAATCTCGTTTTGAGGTATGTCAACGGTATTCAAACAATAACTGGAAAAAAACCGAGATTTCCTACCACCTCAAATAACGACTTAACCTTCTGCTATCAGAATTCCAGGAGTCTACTAACCCATAGAGTTTACAGGTGCGTTTTCTCCTCAGATTATGACGTCATTGCTGTCACCGAGTCCTGGCTCCAGCCACCTGAACTCAGAACTTTTTCCAGACTCATATCAAATCCAGGGGAGGGGAAGTCATGCTCGGTCTTCGCAATAGACTTGGTTCTGTACTACTGGAACCTGCAAACATCAGTAGCACGATGCCAAATATAGACTTCTTAGGTTTTAAGCTCACTTTAAGTTTTTGTGTATTTTACGTATTTATTATATACATCCCTCCCTCTGTCACCAGCGCCGACGCCGTAACTTCTTTTCACCTCCTCTCGTCACTGGGCATAATTTTTCTGGGCAATTTCAACATTCCCTCTTTTTGATCCTCTGTTCCTTTTGGTCCCAGACACAAAGGTTTACTAAACCTCAGCGGGTTCCTCAGCCTTAAACAGTATAACATTGTCCCAAATTTAAACAATCGTTTCCTTGACCTTGTTTTCAGTGGCGGATTTGCAGTCTCGGCCGCCCTAGGCCCCAAGCTATCAGCCGCCCCTTTTTCAGCATCCACCATATAGACTACATAATGAAATTATTTTATTGCCGCCCCTAAATCTGGCCGCCCTAGGCCCGGGCCTACCGGGCCTTAGGGTAAATCCGCCACTGCTTGTTTTTGCCAATTGTGCGGCTAACGTCGCTCATAATGATGTGCCTCTGGTCGAAGAGGATCCACATCATCCTGCTCTGTCTCTTGATTTTCAGGCGGTAATTCCTCATGCCGCAACTTCCCTGTGAACAACGCTCAACCACCCCCGCTTCAACTTCCATAAAGCTGATTATCCCAGGTTGTATGCATCGTTATTGCACACTGACTGGTTTTAAATCAAATGAAATTTATTTATGTCAAAATGTGCAAATAGCACTTACATACGTCAAAAAAACATATAACTAACACTACAAATAATGTCAATTTTTTCATAAATTTAAAACTCAATTTTATAAAGGTTTTTTTTAATAATGTAAAATAAATCACTACATTAAAAATAAGATATCCTAATGGAATAATTAAAATAACATACAACACTAAAATATTAAAACGTCAAGATTAAGGAATTCTAGTACTATAAAATTCTACTGTACTCAATTTTTTCATAAATTTAAAACTTAATAGTAGAAAGGTTTTTTTAAAAAATAATGTCAAATAAAACACTACATTAAAAATAAAATATCCTAATGGAATAATTCAAATAACATATAACACTAAAATATTAAAAAAACAAGATTAAGAAATTCTGCTGGACTATAAAATGCTTTCCCTAATAAGAAGCTTTTGAGTGCTTTTTTAAACTTTCTCTAATCTCTTGTGGAAGTTTATTAACAAACTTCACACCAATAAAATCAAGTCTACATTGGCACCTTTTCTGCCTGCAATAAGACGGAACCAAATCTCCTCTAGATCTGGTATTGTAGTCATGTAGATCCTCATAAGTCCTATATCCGGCCCGGCCACTCTTAATATGCAACTGATTTTCAAGAATATACACAGAGGGAAAAGTCAATACACCCCACTCAGCGAATTAAGCCCTATAGTCCTCCCTGTATCCTAAGCCAGCCATAAGCCTCATAGCTCTCGTTTGTAAGCCAAAGACCCTAGCAGAAGGCGCTGATGCTCCCTAAGCCAATATTCCATATACCATTTTGCTGTTAAATACCGTAAAATAGGCAGTTCTAAGTGTTTCTCGTGATACACAACCTACAAGACCCAGCACGAAGTCTTGCACACACCGTTTCCACGTGAGCTTGCCAAATTAATCTGGAATCCAGGCAGATGCCAAGGAACTTATCTGATTCCAGAGCAGAATTATCAATATCTCTCAAGGTAAATGTCATAATTTGAGTCTTCTCAGCATTAAGCAACAGACGATTTGAAAGGAACCAAGACTCCACCGCCTCGCGTCCCTTCAATAGTTTTTCCCCTGCTTCCTGTTCTGTTTCCCCAGCTACAGCAATGGTTGTGTCATCCGCAAACAGCACAAATTTAGCCTCCTCACAGCAGAGAGGTAGGTCATCAATCAAAATCAGAAAGAGCATTGGACCAAGGATCAACTGCGTCAACTTAATACTATCTTCACCAAAGTTGTAGAATCTTAATTTTTTTAATAAAAGAAAATGTATGACACAATCAAAAGCCTTGCTGAGGTCACAAAACAGGGCATCAAACTACTCCATACCCTCTAATGAGTCCATTACCCCCCCTAGAAGGTCCAACACTCCTTGGACAGTGCTTTTCCTCTGTCTGAATCGAAATTGTCGGTCGCTAAACAACCCATGGGTCTCAAATAGGTTCACTATCTGTGTCGCCATCATCTTCTCAAAAAGTTTGGATACAACAGGGAGCAAAGCAATTGGCCTATAATTAGCAACCAGTGATTTATCCCCCTTCTTGTATACTAGATATTAAAGCTTTTTTTAGAGCGCCTGGAAAGATGCTCTCATGAACACACTGATTAAAAAGTTTGGTGAGTAGAATATAAATTAAAACTTTTACTGACTTAATGATTTCTACTGTTAAACCATAAATATCTACACTTTTTTTGTTCCTTAATTGTATGATTGTATCCCTCATTTTTATATAAATGATCTCTTGATAATCAAAGTGTTGGAATGAAGTTTTTATTTTGTTGAGATGCAAGAGAGGATCACTAGTCTCCTGAGGCATGTTCCTCATGAGATTTTTTGCTACACCGGAAAAGAAGTTGTTAAATTCTTGCGGCAGTATATGACAGCTGGTGTTTGTTGTATTAGTTACTTTAACTCTTTTTGAATTTATAATTTGCCACATACATTTGCTTGGATTACTTGAAGAGTTTATTCCCCATCATTTGCCAATTTTTTTGCGTCCCTGATAGTTTTTTTTTTAGTTTTTTTTTATGTTTTATATATTACCCAATCAATCACTCGATTGTATTGCTTATACATATATCATTTAACAGATGTAAATGTTCTCTCATATCCTTAAGATCATTATCAAACCAACTGACTCTATTGGCCCGATCCGATCTGACACAGAATTTCTTCTCAGGGAATGATTGCATGTATGCATCCCCAAGTCACTTCATTAAGATACAGAATTTTTCCTCAATACCAGTCTCTACACTATCCACAAAATCCCACGAAATATCCCCAATGATATTATAATAATTGTTTAACCCCCTCTGTGTAATGGGTCAAAGAACTTTTTCTCCGGACAGCACTTTATTGTCTACTCAAAATTAAACCCAAGGTGTTGACACAGATGATCCGAGAGGTTCATATATTAAGAGTCTTGGCAAAAAATGACTTTGTTGTAAAATTTAAAAAGATATTATCCAGGCAGGATTCTCCACGTGTTGCTTCAAAGATTGTTTGTTGAAAACCGTATGACCCCAGAAGATCAAGCAGTACAGACGACTCCCCCTCAATCAATCAAACAAAGTTTTATTCAAAATTAACAGTGTTAGATACTTATAAACTAATCATATCATTTCTACTCTAGTGCGTGTTCTCGTCACGCGAGTTCGGTTGCGCTTTCACTACGCGACTCAGCACTCACGGACTAAACACCTGCGAACTAGGGGCTGGTGTCGGCCCATATAATGGTTAGTTTGCCAGTAGTCAAGTCAGCTTTGTAATTATATGGGATCAAATCCCTTCAATTAGATTTAGGTTTAGGTTTGCCCGTTTGGGCTGTAGTGCACAGAGAGAATGAGTTTTATGGGTTGGTCAAGCTAGTTGTCGCAGGAAAAGTTCCAAAAAACCTGCTTATCATTAATACACGGTACAGACGGCACAGACATGTAACACAGATATATACAATATATACAACTATGTACAATTTAGTGACATAATATGTCAAATGCAGGAATATATACATATGTACATATAGGTGAGAACATGATTGTGTGCCCATACATGATAGGTACATCATACAACTGTTCGCTCGGAACACGCAGACTTTGCCTGGGGAGGGGATAGCACGCGCGGCTCGATGGCTGCGGTAGAGTGATGAAGTCGTCTCGTGTTAATGCTGAAAATTTGTCGTTCAAGGCGGTCGAAGTTCTTGATAGAATAAGTCCGTATGTTTGTATAGCGGTCCATGTTTGAGTTTGTGGTGTGGGTCATGTCTTATGTTGGCGATACCTGCGGTCATTTCTGATCTCCTGATGTTGTATTTGTAAAATTTACACGCAGCCTCATGGATGTATTGGTCAATGTACTCAATATTGGCCATATTATGGAGCTCTGTGACCCGAATTCTATCATATAGAGTTAAGGAAAAAGCAGCCCGCAGGTATCTATTCTGTAACGTCTGTATGTGTTTCATGTGGCTTTTTGCTACTGAGCACCACACACGTGCTCCGTATAGTAGAGTCGGTCTTATAATTGATCTGTAAATTGTCAGTTTGTTAGTCGGGCTTAAGTATGATCTCGTTCTTATGAGCGGGTTCAAACTTTTCTGAGTGATTATGTTTTTAGTCTTGATTGCCGCGACGTGCTTGGAAAACAGGAGCTTTCGGTCGAAAACTATCCCTAGGTACTTGACAGGATCTATCGGCCTAATTGCCGCGTTACCTACAGTGATAGGCGCCAGATCTACGTGGCGCTTATGTGTCAAGATACCTAGTTCGGTTTTCGACGCATTTAGGGTTACTTTCCAATCCCTGTAATAAGGGGTTAGAAGGGTGAGATGATGTTCGAGGTTGCGTTTCGCTAACTGCACGTCTGATGACTGTGAGTATATCACCGTGTCATCAGCGTACAGGGCGAAGGAACTTGAAGGGTGAGACGGGAAGTCAGCTATATAATGACTGAATAATTGCGGTGATAAAACTGTTCCTTGGGGAACTCCTGACATGATGCGTCTTGGTCCCGAGATATCGCCGTGAATACGAATCGAGAAAGAGCGATTCGCAAGGTATGACGCAATGAGGAATGCTAGATGTAGTGGCATACTATGTATAGCAAAGAGCTTGTATATCAGCCCATTGTGCCATACCTTGTCAAATGCTTTCTCAATATCAAGGAGCAACAATGCCGTCGCCTTGGCTTCGTTGAAACCGTTCAAAGCTTCTTGTGCGATTTTCGCTGCGAGCATAGTAGTGATATGTCCGCAGCGAAAACCGAACTGCTCCGGGGGTAGAATCCGCAGACTCTCAACGACATTATTAATCCTTGACATGATGAGTTTCTCGGTTAATTTGCCGAGCGTATCCAGCAAGGATATTGGGCGATACGAGGATGTTAGCCTTCTCGTTGAGAAACAGAATTATCACCGCTTTCTTCCAGGGAAGCGGAAAGTGTTGCAGGCGTAAAATTGCATTTATGATGTGCATGAGATGGATGACGGTTTTATTCGGCATATTCTTTAGAAAAATATACGGAATTCCGTCGGGGCCGGGGGCTTTGTTTCCGGGTAGGCGAGCGAGAAATCTCCTGATTTCCGTAGGGGTAACCAGTAGCCTGTCAAGCACTTCAGGGGCGATCGGGTACTTGGTGGATGTGAAGCGTTCCACTACTGAGTCCACATAATTGTGGAATGGAGTGGAGTTCGGCGTCTCACTGAAGACTCCCTCCAGGTAGCTCGCGAAGGCCTCCGCTTTCCCAGCATTGTCCGTAAATACATCCCCACGATGTAGTATTTCGGGAAATTCTGCGGAGCCTCCGCGAACTCGCCTGGTGAGTTTCCACAGTGATCCGTCGTGTCGGCTTATGGTGTTGACATATGCCATCCACTTCTCGTTCCTGTATGCGGAAATCTTAACCTTGATCGTTCCCGTCAGTGCTGTGACACGTAGTCGGTCATTCTCTACTCTTGAGTGCTGCCACCTACGCCGGATACGGTTACGGAAGGTGATTAGGTTTAGGATGGGTTCAGGGAGAGTGTCAGTAAACGAACGCTTGCTGACAATCGGACAAATTGCGTCTCTGACGCGCTGGAAATTGGTGACTAGAGCTTGCACCTCGCTCTCGAGTTCTGGGATAGAGTCAATTTGTCTTGGAACAACCGTAGCTTGATTAAGCCTCACTCGGAACTCCTTCCAATCAAGATTTCTAAACGAATGGATAGATTCCTGTTCATGTTGTAATCTGGTATTCAGACTAATCTTGATTGGGAGGTGGTCCGAGTTGAGCTCGTTCAACTCAAGGAGAGCTGAAGCACCGGTTATTCCTCGAGTAATAGCAACCTTGCAGGTCAAAGGGCACCAAGAACCCCTATTTAGGCGCCCCTAGGAGACTTAGCGATCTAAAATTTTAGGTGGGGGTTCGGACTGATGCCCTTCACCACCCTGCCGAATACGAACATGTTTGGTCGAAATTTAGGTCAAAAAGGGCCAGTAGGAGCCGGATTTCCGGTAGGCTCCAAAAGGGGCAAAAAACCGTCTCCTAAATATAAAATGACCTACGAAAGCATTTTTCTCCAAATTAATATTTAGGGGTCCAAAACGACGATTTTCCACTTTCAAAACCAATGGGGCGAGCGTTCTCCTAATAGGAGCCGCAGATCGAAAATCGCGTAGAATACTTTTTTTTAAGTCTAATACGTGCGGGAAACAATTTGAGGGTCTCGTTTCGAAATTTTTTTTTCGACCTCATCCGGCTCCTACCGCGGAACCTATCGCACGTAGGTTCCCGCTCGGGTCAAATTCGGACTCAGCGTCACCAAAAACCCCCCTAACCCAAATTTCATCCATTTATCTCGACGGGTTCGTAAGGCCCCTGAAATACGTGCCCCTAGGGGCCCAAATTTTTTTTACGTTTGGTCCCCTTTTGACCTACCACACCGACTTTCGACGTTTTTCACCTATAAAATCGAATTTTTTTTATTACGGGGCCTCCCCCCTAGGGGCTACATTTTTTTAAGTCCATATTCGTTTTCCCCGACCCCGAAAACCCCCGGGACCCTATTTTCGCCTAAATCTGAGCTGTCTCTTGTTCGGTCTAGTACCAGCTCACGTTCCCCATTGACGGGTTGTGCCAAACATAACATTGAACTCCAGAATCATATCCCTTTCCTGGCCAATATGACTCATTACACCCTCTAGAGCAGACAGGATAGTGCCAACATCTCCTCCAGGAGTCCTGTATATACATATAACATAAACATTATTAATTAGGACAACACACAATTCTATACATTTTTCAACATTATAAATATTACAATCCTCTACATACACAAAATCCAAAATTTTCCCTAACTAAAATTACAGTACCTGCACCCAAAGACAAAGTTCTTGTCGAGAAACCTGCAACATTAAAATCCTGTATATGGAAAGCATCCATCTCATCAGCATTAAGCCAATGCTCTGTCAAGCATATAATGTCAATGGGATTGTCCACCAGTGATGCTTCTAGTTCATGAATTTTATTTTTGATAGACCTCACATTGTAATGGAGCAGAGTCGCAGTATTTTCCACAACTTCTTCACCATCTAGTGGTTTGACATGCTTGGTTGATACTGTGACCTTGCTCTTTGCAAGCGCTGGAGATTGATAAAATGGTTCACCCTAATTCCACGAAATGCAGCCTTAAAACCCAAGCTATGGAAACGCTACGTAGATGACATCTTCAGTACATAGCCGCCTGATAGAGAATAGTTGGACACTTTCTTAGTCAATCTGAACCAAATTCACAGCAGAATCCAATTCACGCTAGAAGTAGAAAAGAATGAGAAGCTACCTTTCCTAGACCTCCACATTACCAGAACGCCACACAAAACCCTGGATTATATCGTCTATAGGAAACCTACCCATACTAATAGATATCTAAATGCCGAATCCCATTACCACCCTTCACAAATCCAGTCCGTGGCAAATACATGGATATCTCGGTTTAATCGCCTAACAAAACCTACCCAAAGGCAAGAAGAGATAAAACTAACAACAAACGCCCTTAAACAAAATGACTACTCTGGAAACAACATTAGGAAGGCAATTAATCAACAAAAACAAACCAGGAAGAAACCAGAAAGCAACGATGAACATAACATGCAAAAACCCATACTCTTCCATATATAAAGGGAGTTACTGACAAAGTCGGCAGAATCCTAAGGAAGCATCAAATCAAGCCAATTTTCAAGCCACAGCGAACCTTAACCCAAATACTTGGAAATCCAAAGGACAAAGTAAAGTTTGAGAACCAAGGAGTGTACAGCATATCTTGCGGGGACTGTCAATAATCATACATAGGGCAGACAAATAGACCAATTTCAACTAGAATCCAAAAGATTAGGAACAGCATTAGAATGAAGCAGACTACAGCAGGGCTCTACCAACACTACTTATCAACACGACACTCCATCGATTTCAAGAATTCTAGACAAGTAGCCACAGTCGATCACTACAAAACCCGCATAATCAGAGAAGCTCTAGAAATCGAAAGGAACGGACGCTCTCAACATCCCAAAAATTTGGAAATCTTTTCTCAAGATTGAAGAAAATCATCCCAGGTCCACTCGACAAACCAACCAGAGCATTGCCGAAGCAAGACAAATGGAACCAACGGAGGCGGTACCTATGCCACGTTACAATCTGCGCAGACGCCAGCCTATAAAAGCAGACGCACAAGGATCCCAGCATCAGTTCGACCCCCAGAAGCAGAGCGACAACACTTGATAATGCCAGATGCGATTCTAGCGAAACGTTGTAAAAATGATGAATTTCAATATATATGTATAATCGATTTTAGAACATCTGTCGACGTTGCTTGATACCTAACTTCCATGGCCTCCTATTCTCCCATTGGCCTTGTCTCAAATCTCTTGAGCTCATTACCTTTACAATTCCCTCAATTCAATTTCTGTAACACCATCCACAACTTTTTTACGGGTACCGTATCATATACTTTATGGAGGTCTACAAACATAAGATGCGTTTCCTGGTTGGTGTTAGATTCTTTTTCTATTATTTGTTTTATGCAACACACATTGCCCAGCTCTAAATCCAGATTGTTCCTCTTCTTCTTGTTCTTTGTATTCGGATTCAACTAGGTATCTAAAAATTCTTCCATACAGACGACTTAACGTACTTGTCACTGAAATACCTCTATAGTTTGCACAATTTAATTTATCTCCTTTTTATGGATCGATGAGATTAGGCAATGTTCCACTGTTCAGATACAGGAGTACCATTAATGGATTTGTTTATTCATCATTTTGATTTTTTTGTTGGTGTTAGTTGTATACCGGTGTAGTTCTTCTGATTGTACTTCCTGTCCCATATTAGTTTCTTTTCTTCTGAAATTGTGCGTCTTGTTCTCCTTTTTAGTTCCATATAGTTATCTCTTTCATTTTTAGTATTTAACAATTTTTGATTGCTTTGCTTGCTATTTCACTGTTTCACCAGAGCTTCTTGCTTTGACTTTTGGTTTTTGTCGCAAGAGCTTCCTCCGCTGCTAAATGAATGCTACTTATGATGCTTTGGTATGTTTTGTCTACAGGTTATTCCATCTAGGGAAATATTAAAGTGTATGGAGATTTTTCATTAATTATTCACGTAAACTGCACGATGCACGGGGTTGTGTTATTATTTATTATTACCACCCCTGTTTTGATGACAGAAGCATAAACCATCAACATACTAATTTTACCTTCAAAGCTCCGTTTCGCATACTCTAATAACAATAATTAAATCAAACGCAGCACCGAATATTTTGTTTGTTTTACCCAAAAATGACGTTGCCTAATTACCATTTACGTTTTATTATTGTATAGAAAACATTTTTTTTTTTTTTTTTTAATATTAATTCGGCGATTAATCGACGCGGAAATTTAGAAAAACTGGAAAACAACGTCACGCGCGCCGCTTTTTTTTCGAGTGATCAAAGTTTAATTAACGATGAATGTCCCCTTTCAAGGAACAATCGCGGATCGTGCATAAGACGTGTTATTTTTAAACAAATTCGTACACGTAATTATATCAATTACCAAAATGACATCAGTCTCTCTATCGAAACGGTGAATATTAATTTTCTAAATGCGACATTGTCGCATATTTTAAAAGTAGCACTAAACTTGCAATATTACGGCTTTTGGAATTTTATCGGGTATTATTCAATTCCGAGGTTGGTGTCATACAAGAATTTATATTAAGGCCGAATTTTATTAACTTCCTAAATTAAAGGTAGATAATTTTATTAAATTCCGTATGTGAATGTCAGAATTTGAACATATTCAGTCATCAATAGCCAGATTTTATTACATTTCGAGTTTGAAATAAATATTGAATTAAATTATGAAATCAAGAATTTATTAAATTTTATTATATTTTGCAATGAAAAGAAAGGTTTTATTATAGTATTATATAATAATATGGCCTTATAGTCGAGTATTTATCAAAATTCATGTATGAAATTCAGAATTTTATTGTATTCCGCTATCAACATCCAGAATTTCTAGAGGGTTTAATGAGAAGTCAGAAATATTCTGAATCCGCAACTGTTACATTAATATATTAAATTGCTAATTTAATTTTAACGTAAAGATTTTTATAAAATTTCGCATTTGAGTCAATACTTTTATTAAATTTCAATGCTAGCATTTCAATATATTCCATCATCAATAGCCAGATTTTATTAAATTTCAAGTCTGAAATAAATTTCGAATTAAATTGTAAAATCAAGTATTTATTAAATTTCGTGTCCCAAGACCAATTTTTATTATATTTTGTAATGAAAAGCAAGATTTTATTATAGTATTATAAATAGCCTTATAGTCAAGTATTTATCAAATTTCGTGTATGAATTTATTTATGTATTTATTTATTTATTTCTTCCTTGCCAACAAGATACAAATCAGTACAAAGCAACGTCACACAGTATACATACAGACAAATTAAAACTTAATTTAAAATATAACAATACATATTAGAATACATTAAAATTAAATGAATAAAAACATTTTTCTCTTGCAAATTTAGAGGCTGCCTTTCTAAATTTCTCAACCCCCTCGATACTCCTAATTTCAGGTGTTAAATTTAGGTATGCCTTCATGCCCTTATAGTATGGTGCCCTCTCATAAAAGGTAGAAGCATGAAAAGGAGCCTTTAGATCATATCTTCCTCTGGTTGTTATACCCATGTCATTGGTTTTTTTTGACAAAAGTTACTAGTGCCAAAAAATACAACGCTGGAACAGTAAGAACTCCCAATTCTATAAAAAATGGTTTACAAATCGTCCGAGGATGGAGGCGTAGCATGCATCTGATAATTCTTTTTTGTGCTATGAATATATTATGTGAAAACCTAGAAGATCCCCAAAAAGCAATGCCATAATTAATCTGTGACTGCACATATGAAAAATAAAAAGTTTGTAAGCTCTGCAAAGATACTATATCTCTAAGGCCCGGTTTATCAATTAATGTCAAGATTGAAGAGTTACCTACCCCTGGGTTATAACTAGCCTTGGGTCAAATATAGGGTTAAAACCAAAAGTGTTTATCCGCGCACCGTTTAACCTTGGGCTCTAAAACCTAGGGTAGGCCAGCAATTGGCAACACTGCTTGCTATGTTGCCAAATTTAAATTGATTACTTGACCTACAATTTTTTTTTATCAAAACCTTATTTCCAAACGTTTGTTGTTCCGTAGCGGCCTTTTTCTAATTTTTTTTAGGCATATGCGAAAAAAGTGTATTAGTGTACCAAGTAAAATACGAAAAAAAGGCAGTAATGACTGACAAAAACATAAAAATGATATGCACAAATTTTTCAGAATCTGAAAAACAACTATTGATAAAAATTTGCAACAGATATAAAAACATCATTGAGTTAAAAAGGACTGATGCTGTGTTCCAAAAAGAAAAGAACATTGCTTGGAAAAAAATTGAATTGAAATAATCCAATAGCTCCTGTGGAGGATCGGTAGGTTTAAATTAGAACCACCTTCAAAGTTTCCACTGTACCAGATACATGCATATACGATTAATCTCATGAACTTTATTTATACAATTTTATGCTAGAAATGTCAAGCAGTTGCAAGAAAAGTATAAATTAATCAAAAAGACATTAAGAAAGCAGTATAGCAATCATTTACAATATGTTAAAGGTACAGGGGTGGGCCTTTTCTACCTCCTCCAAATCCCAATACTGAGGAAGAAAAAGAATTAATCGAAACAATTAAATTAAGTATTGAAGGATTGTATAATACATTTGATAATGATGGGCGAGCTGGTAAGAATTATTTTTCAATAGGGAGATACCTACCGTCAAAATATTAGTGGTTATTTGTTTCGTGTAGCATTCAAAATTAATGTGATATTTATTTTGGAGAGCTAAAAAGTATTGTTATTTACCCTCTTTATAATTTTAAGTTTTGAAGTTAGTATTACTCTTAGTAATCATTGTTATTTCTTTTATATATTTATTTATTTTCAGTTGATGATTCCTTAATTACTCACAATAATGCTGAATTTAATGATCTACAAAAAGAACAAGGGTATGACGAACCAAATAACCTTGTTAATCCATATGAAGAAGAAAAAAAGATGATCAACCTGACAAAGAAAATGATCCCAATAAAAAGAGAAGAAATTATTCAGCAAAAGGTCAGAAAAGTATGTAATAGTTTTTGCTTGTTTTATTTCTATTTCTATAAGCAAGAAACTATTATAATTTTGAATATATCAACACTTGATTATTATTACCTTGAAATTAGTTTGCTGCATTTGAAATAAGTTTAAATAAAAAACTGTTTAACTGCAAATTGTAATTCGGTCTTATTTTTTTTAGCATGGACCGACAGAAGGCCCCGTTTTACAAAAAAAGAAAACTGTCTCAATTCTTCTTCATCCCAATTTGAATTGGCTGCCAATAAAAAATTGAGTTAATTTTATATCAAAAATTAGTTGCTGAGAATCAGATGAAACAAAACCAAAAAGAACATGAACTTACAATGAAAATTTTGCAACTTAGAAAAGAAAATGAATGTTTGAAATCCCAAATATTGTCACGAGTAGCTTAGGGGATAGCGTGATTTCTTTAAAGAATAACTTCTCAGAGAAGAGCCGCGTCGCGATTAGTACAATGACGGGATCTCAATGCTTCCTTTAATTCTACCACTGGATGTTCTACTCGCGAAGACACGCCTTGTTTAGCGTGCCGGGGGGTAACTGAGGTAGACCGGGACCGCGTTACGTGTGGTAAGAAGAGATGATAAAGTAAGCACGTTTAGTTTATAACAATAACAATGTATTAACCATAAAACTTTAACAATAATTATTGGTCAGAAAAACTGAGATTCTATTATACTCGATTACTACGGTGCGCATGTTTTCTCGATTTGAGGTACTGTTTATAGGCCTTTGTTTACTGTCTTATAATTTATAGTTTTTCTTAAGAGTTGGGTTTTATTTAAGAGCACTAAGAGATTTCACTAAACTTTTTAACTGACTATTTAGACACTTGTCTTTCTCAACACTCTGACAAACTTCTTGTCAAGACTTTACTATGGAGGTTGTGAAACCCCTGGTCCTAGCAATCGTCAAGTGACTAACCGGTGCCAGGTTTGGAAGGAAAGGACTAGAACCTAAAGCAGTCGTATGGCTAATTTTAGGAGCGGATAGAACCCAGAAGGCAGTCGTCAAGTGGCTAACCTTGGGAGCTGGAGGTGACACCAAAGTCTGCCGAACTGAGGGTTCGGTAGCTTATTTATATAAAACAAAGTGATGATCATTGCATGCATAAGGTTCAAAGTCGCTCCCGTTGATTGCTCGCGTTGTTTATAGTTTGCCTTTAATGTTTATATAAGAATCTCCAAGTTCAAGTTCAAACTTGCGACAGGGTGATATTTGTTTAGTAGCTTATGCATTTTAGTAGATTACACGTTCCCCCGCCCTTTAAAATGTTGGTCACCAACATTAATGCGACTGCTATAGTTCAAAAAAGAAAGACCTCAATTCGAAAAAACTTGCCGCATAATACTATGTGATATTACAATTTATAGAACATAAAAAAATATCTATCAGTGGTCTTATTACTTTCTGGATCCAGGCTGATCCTTAGTAACTCCCTCTAGCCTCCACTGCAGTCTCTATGTCTTAGCATTGACATACCATTAAACTGTTTTGAGGGTATCATAAGTAAGAGCCTGCTGGAGAGACTAGTATGGACATTCACTGGTGCTTGGTACATAAAATAAAAAAGAATTATATTTTTATAAGCTATCTTTGAAATTTTGTACTTAACTCTAATTCTAGATTAACAGAGAACAAGTAGAATTTAGAATTCTCCACTAAGTAGTTTGCATATTTGAAATATCTATACTTTACCGTTGACTGTCACATAGGCGCCTATTCGACAATCAAAGCTTGTTTGCTTAATTGCTATAGTTACCGCTAACAGGGAATGCGTCCATCCCCCGCTAGTTGCACTTTGCTTTCTAATTATAAAAAATTTTATTTCTAGAGTTACTAGGGAGATAGTTTATAGCGCTTATTTCTAGAATTATTTGCCTTAATTAATTCAAATAAGTCGATCCTTTTTTTTAATATTACCCAACTATATTTACCATATCTATTACATGGAAAATTATCGGACTTATTTATGTAACTTAACTATATTACCAATATTGCAGGTAATTCCATAATTGTAAAGAAAAAATTTGATTAATTATGTTTTATTAAATTATTTTGTACATCTAATATTATATCACTCAACTACGGCCCTGTATTTTAATAATTTACCTATAGTACCAATATTGTAGTTTATTAAACTTATATGTTTATATTTAAAATTGTCTATCTGTACACAAATTGCCGATTTTGTTTTACGAAATATTGACTTTTCTAAATGCTAGCACAATCACTTTTTCTACTATGTGAAAATTTAATTCATATTTGGCATTTCCTTTTTTTATCTTCGTGCTTTGTGAACCAGAGAAAAATGCCTCAACTTCCCAACAGTAAGTTATAATCCTTTATCCTTATGTTCCCATACTTATTGTCTGTTTTTTTTCTTAAATAGGCTACCTATGCATGAGGCGGTACGCTGCTATATTAAAGAAATATAATCGAGATATACTTTTGGTTAGTATTTCAATCCCTTATAAGTTATAACTATATTTTTGTTTCTAAATTATATATTATATATTTTTTCTTTCTTTCTCTCTTTTTTAGACGGGCATAGAATATGTCTTCATCCGGGCTGGCCCGGAGGTTGCATGGCCCCCAGAACTTCCGTCTGGGTGTCTACCTCTGTACGAGGGGCCTATGTTTGGATTTTTAATATACATGTCTATTTGTAATAGGCCGCGGCGCCCTATATATTATTAAAGTTTTTTTTAAAATTAGTTTTGAGTATTATTAATATATATATATATATATATATATTTTTCTCTGTTTTACGTACACATTTAAATTATAATCCCTTAACTAGCTTAGTTTAGCCCTTAACACTTATTGTAGTGAGTGCAACTTAAATCTTAATAACAGTATATCTTATATGAACTCTACTATACTTTACGCTAGTTCCTTTTAGCGCCTTTCCACTGTGTTGTCCCTTACCTCATGGTGGCTAGATGGCGCCCTTTGAAAACTACAGCGGAAGTAACCATCGTCTGTTTGTTCGTGTATCTGCATAGTGTAGCTTTGATTTGGATCGATCTGCCCCATCTCTACTTGCGCAGTTTGCAATTGCGCTGGGGAGTGGTCCTCATTGCGCCCAGTGCGACGTGTCGTGTTTTTCTTTTCTTTCAGGTACCTCCATGATCCGATTACTACGGTGCGCATGTTTTCTCGATTTGAGGTACTGTTTATAGGTCTTTGTTTACTGTCTTATAATTTATAGTTTTTCGTAAGAGTTGGGTTTTATTTAAGAGCACTAAGAGATTTCACTAAACTTTTTAACTGACTATTCTTGTCTTTCTCAACATTCCGACAAACTTCTTGTCAAGACTTTACTATGAAGATTGTGGAACCCCTGGTCCTAGCAGTCGTCAAGTAACTAACCGGTGCCAGGTTTGGAAGGAAAGGATTAGAACCTAAAGCAGTCGTATGGCTAACTTTAGGAGCGGATAGAACCCAGAAGGCAATCGTCAAGTGGCTAACCTTGGGAGCTGGAGGTGAGACCAAAGTCTGCCGAACTGAGGGTTCGGTAGCGTATTTATATAAAACAAAGTGATGATCATTGCATGCATAAGGTTCAAAGTCGCTCCCGTTGATTGCTCGCGTTGTTTATAGTTTGCCTTTAATGTTTATATAACAATCTCCAAGTTCAAGTTCAAACTTGCGACAGGGTGATAGTTGTTTAGAAGCTTATGCATTTTAGTAGATTACAATAGTATTATATATAGCCTTATAGTCGAGTATTTATCAAATTTCATGTGTAAAATTCAGAATTTTATTTTATTCAAGTATGTATCAAATTTCGTGTATGAAATACAGAATTTATTGTATTCCGCTATCAATATCCAGATTTTCTAGAAGGTTTAAGTAGAAGTCAGAACTAGTCTGAATCTGCAACTTCTAAGTCAAATTATTTTAAATTGCTAATTTAATTTAACGGAAAGATTTTTATTAAATTTCGCACCTGAGTCAGTACTTTTATTAAATTTCAATGCCAGCATTTCAATATATTCTATCGTCAATAGCCAAATTTTGTTAAAATTCGAGTTTAAAATAACTATAGTATTAAATTATGAAATCAAGTTTTTATTAAATTTCGAGTTTGAACTCAAAATTTTATTATATTTTGTAATTAAAAGTAAGGTTTTATTATAGTATTATATATAGCCTTATAGTAAAGTATTTATCAAATTTCAATCAATATCCAGATTTTCTAAAAGGTGTAATTAAAAGTCAGAAATAATCTGGATTGCAACTTCCAAGTCAAAATATGCTCAATTTCCAGATTCTATTAAATTCCAAGTTCAAAGTCCGCGGAATTGTATAATCATTATCAGACTTTATTAAATTATTAATTTAAAATAACAAATTTTATTAAATCCGTGTTTTGAGTCAGGAATTGTATTATGCTCCAGTTTTTACTAAATCGGGGTTTAAATTAGAAATTTGATTAAATTCGATGTTCAAATGTAGGAATTTTTGTATATTCCGTCATCAATATCTAGAATTTATTAAATTCCAAAGACAGCAATTTAATATATTCCGTCATCAATAGCCAGGTTTTCTCAAATTCCGAATTCGAATTTTATTAAATTTTGTGTATAAATTTTATCATAATTTTTATTACGTTTTGCTATAAATATCCAAATTTTATTAAACTACCAGCTGGAACTTTTATTATTCTCGAATTGCAACTTTCAAGTCCAAATATTACTAAACTTCGAATTTCATGTTTGAAAATTTAGGACTTTTATTAAATTCCGAATTTTATTTTATGCAGTAATCAAATGCACGGTTTTATTATATTTTAAACTGAAGCTTTAAAGCTTCAAAATTTAATAAATCCCGGTATTAAAGTCGGCATTTTATTATATCAATTATTAATTTCAGCATTTCAATAAAATCCATCATTTATAGCGAAATTTATTAAACTCTAAATTTGAAGCTCGAATTATAATAAATTATTTATTTATCAAATTTCGTCTAAGAAATACAAATTTTTTGTTGTATTCCGCCAACAATATCCACATTTTGTAAAATGTCTGGATCGAAGTCAGAAATATTCTCACATTGCAGTTTTTAAGTCAATATAAACTGCCGTTCATAACTTTCGAACATTCAAAATTCGTGGTCCGATTTTAACAATCAATATCGTAACTAATAATTGATGGAATTAAATGCGGTTTTCGAAATAATGAAGTCCAATGCTTTTCAAATCAGCTGACTTGTACTAAATACCTAAAATGTTCCATATGCAAATTATACAGGGTTATTCGCAATTGCCTCACAAAATTCAAAATATTCACATCTCTCCCAAATATGCAGAAGTCATTTTTTTATTGGTTTGGTGATAGCACAGTAGTCATTGACTCCATACCTCGGGACGTTTTCGAGATATTTCATTTATCGATAGCTTTTAAAAAATTGCTTGAATATCTTGAAAATCGGTATATTGGAAAGTTTGCCTTAATTTGAAGCTTCTTTTATTTTTTTTTTAATATTCAAATAACATCAGGGCCATCTCATATTAAAGTAAATATTTTTTTTTCTCAAAATTAGGCTATTATAATGTACAGGGTGTCCCAAATTCGAGCCTCATCATTCGGATCTCGGAAACTAGAAGAGATACGAGGTCGGTTAAATGGAGACAAAGTTTCGCAGTTCGATGCTGATCAAAATTACATTACATTACAAGTTTAAAAATTCCGAATACTTCCGAACATTTCGGAAAAAAACCGAATATTCGCGATTTAATTTTTATTTTTTATGACTCTATTTGAATAGATATAACAAAATAAATTTCACATTTTCATTGCTACTTTTTCTGTTCTTCAAAATGGTGTTATTAGATTTTCAAGCCGACGTTTCGTCGTTGATCTGCCATCATCAACTTTGTTTTTTTAAATACGGCCCTGGGTTCTTTATTACGGATTTTAAAAGCTCCTAAGATGCCAAAAAATAATGATGTATCGCACTTATTCGAAAAATTCATATTAGTGACATTTTCCATAAGAATTCATGTGTTAGAGAGAAACAGAAAATAGATTTTTAAAGGATTGGTTTTGGGACATTAAGACCTCTTAAAATCCGTAATGAAAAATCCAGGGCCGTATTTAAAAAAACAAAGTTGATGATGGCAGCTCAAAGACGAAACGTAGGCTTGAAAATCTGATAACACCATCTTGAAGAACAGAAAAAGTAGCAATGAAAATGTGAAATTTATTTTGTTATATCTATTCAAATAGAGTCATAAAAAATCAAAATAAAATCGCGAATATTCGGTTTTTTTCCAACATCTTCGGAAGTATTCGGAATTTTTAAACTTGTAATATAGCATTTTGATCAGTATCAAACTGCGCAACTTTGCCTCCATTTAACCGTGTCTCTTCTAGTTTCCGAGATCCCAATGATGAAGCTCGAATTTGGGACAACCTGTACATTATAATAGCCTAATTTTGAGAACAAAAATTATTTACTTTAATATGAGATGGCCCTGATGTTATTTAAATATAAAAAAAAAGAAGCTTCAAATTAAGGCAAACTTTCCAATATACCGATTTTCAAGATATTTAAGCAATTTTTTAAACGCTATCTATAAATGAAAAATCTCGAAAACGTCCCTAGGTATGAAGCCAATTACTACTGTCCTATTATCAAACCAATACAAAAATTACTTCTGCATATTTGGGAGAGATGTGAATATTTTGAATTTTGTGAGGCAATTGCGAATAACCCTGTATAATTTAAATATAGATCTTTTTAGGTATTTAGTTAGTACAAGTCAGCTGATTTGTAAAGCATTGGGCTTTATTATTTCGAAAACCGCATTTAATTCCATCAATTATTAGTTAAGATATTGATTATTAAAATCGGACCACGAATTTGGAATGTCCGAAAGTTATGAACGGCAGTTTATATTAAATTGCTAGATTTTTTTTTATTAAATTCCATATTCGAGTGAGTAATTGTATCAATTCCATCCTCAATATCCATATTTTATTAAATCTCAAGTTCAAATTCCGAGTTTAACTAAATTTCACATTGAATCTCCAAATTTTATTACATTCCAGAATCCATATCCTGATTTTTATTATTTTATTAAATTCCGATTTTTCTAATTATGAAATTGATACAAGGAATTTTATTAAATCCGTGTTTTCAGCCAGGAATTGTGTTATGCTCCATCATCAATATCCAGCTTTTATTAAATTCAGGGTTTAAATTTCGAATGCAGGAAGTTTATTATCTTTCATCATCAATATTTAGATCTTATTAAATCCCAAGTTCAAATTCAGAGTTTAACTAAATTC
>MU186107.1:79557-97439 GCA_016904865.1 Pissodes strobi | reverse complement strand
TAAAAAATCTGGCAAATACGCTTGCTGAAGAAAATTACTTTAAAATACACTACATATCTCTCTACATATCCTAGGTAACGTGTCTGATAGCAAATAATTTTTTTTATATATACTCGCCAATAAAAATATTGCTTGCCCTGTTATAAAGGTGTTTTTGTCAAGTTTAAAATACACTTGTAGCGTTCTCTGCACTCAACGAGTCGGTACAGATGGACTTCAAAAAGTTCGTTAATGAGAACAGCTATGTCGGGAAACTAAACTCTTTAATTATGGAAAAATACAATATAAACTTGATGACATAAAAATATGACAACTTGACTTCTATAAATATTGTTAACCTGTAGGTCTTCACCGTGGGGAAAGGTGTTAGCAGGTTTACTCTAAAGTCTATTTAAACCTCACATACTCCCAACCAAAAGGTTACGAAACTTTTTCATTTATTTTAGCATGACAATCGTCGAGGAGCTTTAATTGTTCTTCCACTTCTAGTTTTAGTAATGGTATCTTGTTTTTGATCTTGTGCCATTACTTTTCTTTTTCTATATTTGTCTAACGGTAAATCATCTTTTTGTTCTAATACCTTCATGAATTTTCTTTCTTCTTTATCGTATATTTCTAAAGGGTAAACTCGTAATAGCATACCATTGGCGGTTTTAAGTTTGGCCAACCTAATTTGTCCATCTTTTCCATGAAAAACTTCTTCTATTTTAGCTATAGGCTAGTCTAAACGTTTTTTTATTGTCGCTGCCAATCAATACAATATCTCCTACGCTGACATCAAATTGGATAAATCGTTTTTTTCTTTAAAATTAGTTGTCCCAAGTACTCACTTCTAAAACGGGCTTTCAAGCAATCTCTTAACTTCAGTCTGTAACGCATTCTTCTGCGCAAATCGCTGGCTTCTATATTGTCCAAATCGGGAACTCCAACTTCTGTCCTGTAAAAACATTGCTGGTGTTAAACTTCTCATGTCTTCACCATCTTCTGATAGATATGTTATTGGTCTTGAATTAACTACGGCTTCGCATTCGTATAACATTGTCGAGAGTTCTTCAAAAGAAATTCTCTGCACTCAACGAGTACAGATGGACGTCAAAAAGTTCGTTAATGAGAACAGCTATGTCGGGAAACTAAACTCTTTAATTGTTTAGAACTGTTTGAACTCCAGCATGGCATTGCTTTACATGCTCATCATGAATTAAAAATGGATAACGAAAATTTTCAAAGTCTTGGCGTTCAGAAATTTTTGTTCGTACTCTTAAAATTCCTATATCATCTTCAAATGTCACTGAACATCTAACTTTGTTTAATGTATGGTCTACGAAAAGTTCTTTTTGTATCAGCTTAACAACGACTTTTTCTGCCATTTCAATTTCGTCAAGAGATAGAGCTTCTTTTCGCACAATTCTTCTTTGTCTGCAGTTAAAATTAAATCGATTTATCCAGGATACAAGATTAATTATTATACTTTGATATTTCGAGAACTTTCTATACAACCACGAGAAGTCTTGATTATTTACCAATAATCCAACTATATTTTTATTTATTTATTTATTTATTTATGCAATACATACGGGATCACCCCATTACAATTTAAGATACATACAATATTATATCTATGACTAACTTTATAAAACAGTAAATTTAGAACCTAAGAACAGGTAACAGTTATTACAAATATCAACATCTTAAATAAGTTATGCTAGAGTGTGCTCAATATTTTATACATAAAACAACTCAAAGACAAAACAAATGGGTCAATATCACTGTGTTCATTCAGAAATCTCATTGCTCTACTCACTGAGGAGTTGCCGCCATAGTTGGTTCCATGAAAATCAATGAGAAATGGATCTGTATGTCTTAAAGATCTCCCGGGAACCCTAAAGTTGACGAGCTCTAACAATGCAGGGCAGACAATTAAACCGTTTATGATTTTAAAAAGAAAACACAAATCAGATGAGCACCTTCTATCACTAAGTGTATCCATGTTAAGAATTCTCCGAATAGGAGCATAATCATGGTTCAAAATTGGAATATTATATCGGAATGATACTTGACGTAAACATTTGTTCTGGACTTTATCCAGCCTAACTCTATGAACATCATGAAATGGCGACCAAACTATAGCTGCATACTCCAATACAGATCTAACCATAGTACAATATACTCTTTTGTTTTTTAGTTCCGACTATTTCTTCATTTACATGATAACTTTGTTGTGGCCAATCACATGGAGATTTTTGTAGCCACTCTGGTAATTCCCACCATTTCCTTTTGCCAAGTTGACGTACGGAACATCCTCTGGAGAGGAGATCTGCCGGATTGAGCTGTCCAGGACATAATTCCACAATGCTCTACTAGTTAGCGAATTTATTTTTTGAACTCTGTTTCTGACAAATGGTTTCCAATTATCGCCTCGATTTATCCAAGATATAACCGTTCGTAGAGTCTGTCCAACAATAATTTAAATACTGGTGTGCATCTCCAAAGCCTTTCATCACTCCACCAAGCAATCGAGATCCAATAGTGGCAGCAAGTAATTCTAACCTACTATTTTTTTGACAGGGGCTAGTCGAGATTTCGCTTGTATCAGTTAAATAAGCAATATTTTCAACAGAAGTTTGTATTCTCATGAAAACTATCACGGCATAGGCGTGTTGGCTAGCATCACAAAATAAATGTAAACTTATAGCTCCTGGCATTGGATTCACTTCTGCTTCTAACCAGAGTATAACAAACCGACGAGTAGCGACAGCTGGGGAACCAAATTTTGCTGCGCATGTGCGAAATATGAAGTCCTTCCGTCAAACTGACTTTTGTTGTAGGGCGTCAATCACGAATTCTGATAAGTGCGTTTTAGTTTTGAATTGTGTCGTAATTTCAAAATTTTAAAATTGAATAAGTGTATAATCATGCCGAGTATTTCTTGTGCATATCGTGCCTGTTCAAATAGGTCTGGAGAGGGGAAATCTTTCTTCAAATTTCCTCTAAAGATTATGACCGGTAAGTACATAGCTACTAACACTAATCCTCAATATAATGGTTGTTTTTTTATATTGAAATTTAAATTAATTGTTAGTAATTACTCTTGAAGAATAGATAAATTTTGATACAGGAGTATTAGTGGTGAAAAAGTACAATTTATAAGTGATAAATTGAATTCCAAAAGACGTTTGGTACATGTAATGTGTATTGCTAGACTGTTCTAAGTTTCAAGTTTTTTTTTATCCAACACCATACCTATATCTCCACATTCTGCATTGACCAAAAATTTTCAAAAGTAGAATAATAATGCACCCGTATATTTGTTTAAAAAATGGTCTTCCTTATTTAGAGTATGTTCCTATAAAATTTGTTATGATGTTCTCACATGAAGAATGTTTGGGCAATTTTCAGCAAAATAATTCTATTGTAAAGGAATTAAATTATTCCGGCCTGTATTAGTTTGTATAAGTTATTTGTTGTAAGGCCTTGGTTTTATGTTTAGTAGGTCTGATATTTTTCATAGTAACCTAAAAAGAGAACCTAACAAACGATTTCTATTTCGCGGAAAAGAAAAAATAGAATAGAAGAGGAAGAGCGGTTCGGTTTGTGTAATCACAAAATATTTTGTGTGTGTAAAGAGTTTCTCTCTAGCGTAACGTGTCTTTAGTGCGTTTGAATCACCGATGTAATATTCTTTTAGTTTGAATCATACCCTAATTTCCAGTAAATCTTCCCGTATCTTCTGAACAACAAATTTGGGTAATATTAAATATTTTGGAGAGATTATGCTTCTGTTTATCAATGTCTGCTACTATTGTATAAAAGACAATGAAAAGGAGTTTACTACAAACAAAGGATTAAGGATTTTTTGAAAATAGACAGAAAAACATCATTGTAGGTTGGCCCCCAAATATAACAATGAACTAGTTGGGAATTATGGATATTTAGGCATCAAGTTGGGAACAGTTGCCAAAAATGCCAAAAAAACTGACCTTAACCAATAATTCAAAAAAAAAAAAATTAGTATCTTCCTAAAATATTTGAATTTGAAACAAAAATTCAGGTTATCGTCAAAAAAGAAATTAGCAGAATTGCTATTTGATTCTGTTTCTAAAACACCGTAACTAAATCAGCATTATTTAGTTCTTTTATGTGATAACTCAACCTCTCAAGAGACATATTTTCTTGGAAGATTTTTATTAACTTTTAATTTGTTTCTGTTTTTTTTTTGTTTTATTTTATTAAACATAATATTTGTTGTACACATAAATATAATGGAATATTTTGAACCTTATGCCTTTATTGTAAAACTAAAACATGGGAATTAGGTATGAAATATAATATATCTCAAATGACCTCCTCGGCAAGTTCATAGACGAGTTTATATCGATAAACTTATAACAAAATTACATCACACTTGACGCTTGGAGGTTTTGCTCTAGGTACTCTAGTTTTGCCAAATGTGTAGATGTCTACCTAATTCAAGTCCACTTACATTTTGATTGCGAATTGTAAAATATGTCACGTGCAGAACTTAGCTGGCATTCCAAAACTGCAATAATATGTGCCTTGATGTGTTATAAATGCTTCATTTTCTGGGTATAATGACAAGCTTCAAATCTCTACCCCTCCTGTATTGTAATAAAAAATTGCAGAAAGACCAAACTTGTGTTAAAAAAAATTTTTTCAGTTTTATAAATGACAGTTATCATAAATCTAATGAGATTTTTTTTTCAGTGCCAAAGTCTGGGCAGAAGCTTCTAACAGAAGTGATATACTGCGTAAACCAGTTAAACAGATTCAAATCTCTACCCCTCCTGTATTGTAATAAAAAATGGCAAAATGACCAAGCTTGTGTCAAATATAATTTTTTTTTTAAGTTATATAAATTAAAGTCATCATAGATAGATCTAATGAAATTTTTCTTTCAGTGCCAAAGTCTGGACAGAAGCTTCTATTAGAAGTGATATACTGGATACACCATGTTAAACAGATGATGGCATATAGACTATGTGAAGTTCTCTTTGAGGAAATGTATTTTTCTAAGATAACCTCTGCAAGAAAGCACTTCGTACCTGATGCAAGTCTTTGGTAAATATCTACATATCTACAGTGGGTAATTAGGACAAGTCAAGATTCATCTCAAGAACCACCAAAGAAAATCAAGATCCTTGCAGGTAAATCTTTATAGCAATTGTTCATTGACATAAAAAAATCAAAGTATCAGTATTGGTTCTAATGGCACAAACTGTTACAGCTATTTCGTTTGTCTAATCATTATGACTGAATTTAGCAACAGCATGTTGAATTCCATGAGTAGAAAAATTTTATTGGTTGAATTTATTATATACAAGTGAGTTATAAAACAGTAATTACTTTGATAGGTACTCGGAATTCAGATATTTCACCTCATCCTATAATCACCATAATTCAATAAACAATATGTACTAAAAACACTACCGATTTTATGAGTTATGTACCCAATAGAAAGTATCTACTGGTCACATAAATAGTTCCAGTTTTTATCTGAGTTGTACTAATTGATATTTGTTAGACCCTTTATTGGTACTAACATGATATTGTTTGACGGCAACTAAATAGCCTTATGCTTGTTGTTAATATTGTATCAACAATACCTAATACCTTATTATTATCACATTCAGGTCCTAGTATTTCAAAAGATGAAGAAACAAAATGGGTGAATTTGGATGATATTCAACCAATCAACATAAGAAAAGATAATTGTGTTCTACCTTCTCACCTTTCAGACAACTATATATGCTGAAGAGCTGCAATGTCAACCAGGACTACATAATAAATCAGTATATAAGGCCCTTGAAATCAAAATGATAAGGATAAATACTGCATTCTTTGTATCGATGGGTGATAAACTTCGTACTATTTTAGAAGATTGTATTTTAAATTTAAAGTATATATATTTAAAAGTGGAAGGCATAGCAAGTGACATGGGCTCGATCTTTATTGATTTGACTAAATGTCTAGAAATTACACCTGGAAATACAGAGTTTCAGGTAGGAGGTGAGAATATGTTCTATATTTTTGACCCATGTCATGTAATTAAGGCCACCCGCAGTAACTTAAACAGACCTTTTGCTTTCAGGGTAGAAAAACGTCTTGGTCATTTACTAAATGTTTCTATAATTCCGATAAAAAACAGTTCTACAGATGAGCACCTAAACTCACTAATTCTCGCCTTAATCCCACAACTTTTGAAAAAATGAGAGTGAGTTATGTTGCTCAACTTTTGAGCGACTCGACTCAATTGCCAGTGGTATGAATACATACCTACATGAGTTTGGGTGCACTTCCAAATGAAGCTTTTGCAACAATTTAAATTGTAGAAAAATCTAGTAATCTGTTTGATATCTTGAACTCTTTATCATTAAATTTTTCTTATAAATTTAAGAATGTATTTGACAGATCTGATTCACAGTTGGAATTTTTAAACGAAGCTTTGGATTTTTTGCCAAATTTAAAGGTATTAAACAAAAATGGTCAAGATTATTAAATGTTGGTCTATTACAATAAGAGGTCTTCTCAATTTATAGCAAACACTAACTGTTAGTATAAATATCTTAAAACCAGAAGACTGGTTGTTTAGAAAATTGCTTTGGAAGTGTAAGGCAAGAGGGAGACAATTGCATAAATCCCACACCAATACAGTTTCAAAGTGCCTTCAGAAAATTATTTTTGCAGATTTATTTCCACTGAAATCACATGAATTGTAGGGAGGATTTAGATAATGTTCTCATTATTTTAAAATCCATGGACATGGTAGAAATTATTAATAAGGAGTCGGAAACATCAACTGCAGCAATTTCCTTGCCTGATTGCAATTACCGTAAAGAAACCGTTTCAACACAGAATGCTATCTATTATGTCTGTGGATATTTGATGAAAAGGTGTCTGGAAGTACATTCATGTGACATTTGCTATGCTTTTAGCAGATAATGTACTAGTATTGATGTAGATAAACTTCTGTCTCATTTTAAAGGTTTTGATGCAATTAAAGGTACTTTTGATGATTTATCATCACCACCAGAAAAGTGGGTTCCTTTTATATACAGCCTTGAAAGTATTTTCAACTCGCAGTTTTAGAACATATTATGTACAGGCGAAAAAAAAATCTAATTATTTAGTGAATGTATTTGAAAAACTTCAATTTCTCCATACCTGTTCAAATTTTCCCAAGCTGTTTGTATTAAAACTATTTATAAGACTAAAAATATTTTATACTTTAAAATTTTATAATAGACATCTCAAATGTAATAGTTCTGATAAAAAAGGCATTCGGAAATTCAAAATCCTCACACATGTATAGTTGAAAAAAATTATTGTATTTTTCATTTCATAACAATTTACCCTCATTTATGAAAACTTATGTATGTATGTATGTAAATAGTAGCGTTTATAGCTGTGTGTGTTCTCTTAAAGCATTTTTTTTTTAAGTTATTTGATCTAGATATGGTATTGTTAATTTGTGCTCATTGCTTTGAGTAATATTGTATGGTTTATTAGTAGGGTTATGTAACGGTAAATTGTTACCATAATGTTTATTTATAAAGCTAGTATTTAAGTTAACTGAAGTTCATGTCCGTGGGACGACAGTTCAGGTTTTATCCCTTTAAATGCTTCTGCTAGGATTTTTACCGAATATATCTGTCAACAGTGTAAATAAAGTACCGAGAAGGAGGAGGATCGAACAAGGTCGGCGGGAATGTAGGTGCTCTCTTACTCTTGACAAGAGAGGTTGCTAATTTTAGACCATGATTCAGTAATAGTTTTTTTTTTCGAGCCATGCCTTAGGTATAGAAGACATAGTCAGTCATTCCTCCCTGAGATGGCTTAGTCCTGTCTTTAGGTGGTAATTTCTTATTTTTGGTTGTACACGGAACACGTATGTCAAAATTTGTTTACTAAAGATTGAAATTAAACATTTTTGTTGCATTTCTGCCGAAATCTACGCCGCAAATTTACTTTCAATAACCTATGATTAATAAACGTTGTTAGACTAGTGAAAATTGTTGTCTTTTATTTAAATTAATAATTTAACACCATTGTCTTCATAACAGTGGGTGTGAGGGTTAGAATCCCTTAAGGCAACTCGGGTAAGTAAAAGTACTCCTGACTTACATCTCCTTAGCCTACTGATAACAGTTAGACAATCAATAAAAACTTTTTGTTTGTGCTGTTGCAAGTTTAAATTTTCCTCTTCATTTCAATGGTTCAAAAAATATACCCAATACTTTTGTAAATATAACTTATCGTAATTTAAATAAATGGAGTACCTACTATTAATAATAACAAGAAGTTGCTGAAACTAGAAACTAGTACAATAAGAAATGTCTATTTGAGAACCGCTGAAAACGTCGTACAATATTATATTTTTCTACTACCTATCAAAAACCTCTGCTACACCCCTTCAATAGCTTCCAAACCAGGCGGGTGTAAGCTCAAAGTGCTTTATTTAGGTTAAAAATTGACACATCAACATCTTAACATGATAAATAAAATCAGGAAATACCAGGGGTTTATTTTTCTCTCAACGCACCCTCATTAAAGGAAACTAAAAATTTAGATAAAATCCCAAGAAACTATTGAGATTCCTTTATCAATAAATCGTAGAAGAAATATAAGTAATATATATTTTTATAATGAAAGCTTTCAGAAATTATTATCGACAAGGGTGACAGGAAGTAGGAAAAACCACTATATTATAGAAAAGCTTTACGGAATCGGATTCAAATATGAAAAATGAGCAATTTTCCACTTCAAGTTTTTAATAGTGTAGTCGCAGAGTCGCTTCCTTTCGAGCCACTTCATGGTTTGAGCAGTTTACAAATATGAAGTCCATCTGTCATCGGCTCTGCCGGAATCGGTCCCTTGAACATCAAAGGTGCCGACGCTTTATGTCGCTACTCGTTGGTTTGTTATACTCTGTGTTCAGTTCATGATTAATGTCTAGCTAATTTATTCTGTTTGGAGATATTTTGATGTTATCGGCAACGCAGCATAGGACCGGCCTGCGCGCCTTGATTGCGTCCGGCGATTGTATCGGGAGTTGCTTGCGAGTCGTTGCAAAATTAACACGATAATATATGTTCTCGTACAAAAAATAAAGGTTGTTTTTTCTCAAGTGCAAGCAGTGTTGTTTCTCTACTCTTCCCGAAGGTTCAAGTTCGAGCAGTAACAATAGAGGAGCTGACGACTATTGAACACTCTGTTCTGACCATCGCGGAATTCTTAAATTCTTAGTTCCACTACCTCACTAAACCAACTATAAAACTGTTTAGCGATATGTTCAGGAACTTCTGTATTCCAGCCTAGCTTCAACAAGCAGGATTTCTGTAGTAGAATCTTTGGAAGTAATAGATAGGGACAGGCAAGACCATTTGGATCAAATATCTTGTTTACAGTTGACATAATCGATTTTTTTGTACATTTTGGCACATTTTCAATATTCTCTATGGAAAGTTTTAATGTATCTTCTTTTTTGTTTCATTTTAGGCCTAATACACAGGCCAATGCAGAATCTTCAGAATTATTGGTATATTACCACAAATCTTAAATCAAATTTAACTTTGGCCATTATATCCGTGGACTCAGTGATGAAATTTTGAATTTCTTCCTCGAAATCGAAGCTGAGTATACAATTATCCACATGAAAACTTTGAATCAGTCTGTGAACAGTATCTTCCGAGTAATTCAAATCTTGAAACATACTTTTCAAATGGTATTCTATTATGGCACCCAGTAAAAAAGGACTAGAGGTTACTCCAAACACAACTCTAGTGTGGCGATACATAACTAACTTATTGTTTTGGTCATACCAAAGAAATCTTAGAAAATTTCGATCATTAATACTTAAATTGATTTGAAGAAACGCTTTTCTAATGTCTGATATTAGACCAAATTTTCGTAATCTGAATCTGATAAGGATTGACGGAATGAGCTCTGTAAGATTAATACCATTTTCCAAACATTGGTTTAAACATGGTGACGAAGAACTTGCTTTTGCAGATGTATTAAAAACTGGTTGAATTTTCGTCGTAGCACTCGTTAACTTCACTCCGCAATGATGGCTCAAATAATGACTTTTCAGGTACGGTTTCGATAATTCCTTCTTGAAGTCATTCCTTAAATATTTGATCATAAGCCTCATAGTATCCGTCTCTCTCCAATCTTTTAATCAACGAGTCTAGTCTTTTTTGAGCCAAAATGAAATTATTCGGCAACGGAGGATGATTTTCGATCCATGGTAGGCTCACTTCATACCTGCCATCTTTATTTCTTTTAAGTGTCACTAAAATAGTATATTATTTTATATAGAGGAAAAGTAATACTTTTCATGGCGCGCTCGTGTTTAATTGGTAATAGAGAGCAAGCCATGAAAAGTAACTTTTCCTCCAAATAAAATATGCTGTTTTTTTCTTCAAATGTCGACAAATTAATGCCAAAAGTCTCTTTTTAATAGTAATAATAATTATTATTAAAGATAAGTGGGTTCGCAAGGCGGCTTAGACCGGTGCGGTGTCGGTGAATAGGCTCAGGTTGTTGCTATAGTAATGTTACATAAAGCTGTCAGTGGATACTGTCAACAATAATTATATTTTTAAAATTGCGTCTTCGATTGCATTTTAATTCCGTATTGATAAGCAGTTATTGAGTAAGTTCGATTAAATAAAAACCAATTTGTTCCTAAATTAGTGATTTTTAGAAATGCAGTCACACATTGAGTGATAAATACAAATTTTAGTTTAATAACTCTTGAGTTGTTGACGCTTATTTTGATGTTTGTTTGTATTGTCTCTATGTTGCTATGATAACACTTTTACCTCCGCCGGCGGAAAAGTGAAAAGTAAAGCTCCGGCAGAGGAAAAACGAAACTTCACTGCCACCTACACAGTCGAGTAATGACGAATTTACTGACGTTTGAAGAAAAAATGTTTTTGTACGGCCTCCTCTGTTTCTTTCCTATTCTTCTCCGCCGCTGGATCCGAAATACCCAAAATATCTTCACTTAAGAGCGAAGAGATACTATTTTCCTTAGATACAATTTTTCCTATCATAGTCCATCCTAATTTAGTTTCAATAGCAACCAAGCCAGAATTTAAAACACGTCGGTTCCATGTTAAAAGTTTTCCTATAATATCAGCACCTATTAGCAGCTCAATTTCACCTTCCTCTATTTCCGACAACACTATAACAATATTCTTGAGCTCTTCTGTCCATGAACCACTTACTTACATCATACCGCTGGTACTATTCCACAAATAACATCCTGATCCAAAGCTTCAAATGTACAAGCGTATGAGCAATCTATACGTTCTAACTCAACCCTGTATATTTTATGGAATACTGATTTGGATAAGGAACCACCAAACAGGCCATGAATTACTTCTTCTTCTTTCAGAAATTCGTATTCCATTTCGGCAGCTGCTCTCTTCAGGATGTATGATCGTTGTGATTCTGTATCTATCAGAGCTCTAACTCGGCTAATTTTTTTTCTTCTGGTAAGATAAACTGAGACGGTCTGGAGATATACACGGCTGTAAGTTTAATTAGAGAGTGCTTCACTTCTTGGATGTTCTGGTCCAGATTTCTTTTCATCTTCACATCAAAATGTAATGATATCCCATGCATTTGTCACACTTCAATGTTGCTGCTGTCCTGCAGTTTCTAGCTAAATGTCCAAACTTCAAACAGGAGGCGTGGCCACATCCTTTAGAAGAAGCGATCTTCTTCCTTTCGGTGAATGACATCTAAGCAGCTTTTGGACAGCTATGATTGAAGTGGTCTTCCTTGCAAAAAACACATTTATGTTTTTCATTCCTGTTTTTGTTCTGGAAAAGTAAGCCTGTCGCCGTTGGAGTTAGTTCTTCAGTTTGTTTTAGGATTTTCCTTGGTTTATTCATGTCGGATCCGGCAGTTGCTAGTGTGATTCTTTTTTCATTCTCTACTTCTTTCTTGAGAAATTGCATTAAATTGTCTAGACGAGATTGAAGTGGAATATTTGTTGAAAAAGTTTCACTTCTTTGCCAGACACGAAGAACGTCTTCAGGAAGATTCCACTAAGGGATACAAAATTGCAGCACATTTCTCTGTAGTTACTCCCAAAGTTTCCAGAGCTCGTAACTGTGTTGCCATTTTATCATAAATCATATTTAATTTACATTTATTATTTAAATTGTTTAAAATTAATTTGAACAGCTCTCTAACATCGACCTCAATCAAAAGATCTTTCCTACCAAATCTTGATATTGAACTCCCCCCATGCTTTATCGTAGTTTTCGGCAGTAGGGGGTTAACTTTCAACTAATTGGCTAGCCCTCGACTTCGGTTTCATGGCTTGTAATAAAAATTGAAGTTTATCTTCTATTTCTATTTCATCGTCTTCGTGTATTCTACTAAAACTACTCCAAAACGATAACCACTCTTTTAAATCGCCTCCAAATTCATGAATTTCTATTTTGACAGTCTTAATCTCTTTTTGATACTGCTAGCACTTAATTGTATCTCATTCAAATCCTAGTAATTTTAAAATCTACACGCAACTGCAGTTTATGAAATTTTTTCGTAACTTTATCAGCCTCTAACTTAACTTGAGTCATTTCGTTTTCATATACATCATCATCTAACATTAAATTAAAAATTTTCCTATTAATTTCATTCAATGTTTCATAGGTACCTGTGAGCATTTTCAAATTTCCTTAGACTTCCATTATATCTGGCTCATCTCTGTGTATTTCTTGTTGTATTTCATCAAAATCTCTCTCGAATGATTGGAGATATATATCCCTCTCTTTCAGTAGCCGATCCATCTCTTCTCTTACTAGCTGTTAACTCAAGAACTTGCAGCAGCCTGTTCAGAAAAGGTCACGTCGGGGTCACTAAATGTAGCGTTCTCTGCACTCAACGAGTACAGATGGACGTCAAAAAGTTCGTTAATGAGAACAGCTATGTCGGGAAACTAAACTCTTTAATTAATTCTAAACTTGATGACATAAAAATATGATAACTTGACTGCTATAAATATTGTTAACCTGTAGGTCTTCACCGTGGGGAAAGGTGTTAGCAGGTTTACTCTAAAGTCTATTTAAACCTCACAACACTGATATGCTATCATGTTTTGTTTTGATTGATGTTCAATTAAAACGCTTAACACAAGTTCGCTATATTTTCTTAGATTAGTGCCAGAAACCAATTTCGTTTATATTCCATTCAATTATGTACATTTATTCGATTTTTCAGTGTCTACAGATGAAGTGAAAAACTTTGCGCTTTTGATTAACCTTTATTTATGTTTCGAATAAATTGTAATATAGTTTTTTTCTATTCGATGTTTACATGACAAAATATAGTTTACATATTCCCCTAAATGCAATTAAAACAAGGAAGAATTAGTCTAGAAAAAGTTGTAACACTTTATAGTGCTTATTTTACATATATACCATAAAGTGCAACTATTTGGTAAAAAAAATATATATTTTGTGTTATAATTTTGTTGGCACTACCAAATATCCTGGTTTGGTGGTGGTTTTGGTTAATCCCCAACATTGATATTTATAGGAGTGGTTAAGCAATAAATAGACCAAACATGACAAATTCACGACCGCGAAATGTAAATAAATAGATTCACATTTCGTCTTGCGCATTAGAAAGTTAGTTGGCGCTAGTTGTTGCACTGTGAAGGTCAATGTAGAGGCCCGGTTTCCAAAATTTGAAATCGTATTATAAGCATAATCAAAGATTATGTTATCATTACCTATAATAAAGTAATAGAGGTCAAAAAGTCTGCACTGGAACAAATTTTAAAAAATCTATACTCAGTCTGCACTGATGATCTGCAGATAAAAAATGAATAGTTAAAATCTCTCTCAATTCCTCTCCCTCCCTCTCTCATGGAATGGTTATATTTAATATTTCTTTGTAGCTAGTGCTGACTATATCGTTCGGTATAATGTTTGTTAAGGTGATAACATTATGATATTAGGGATTTTAATTCTTGGGTTAGAATAGAACACATATTCATTTGAGGTGATTTAAAATTGTCAGTATGGGCACAATAGGGGAAATTATATTGATTTCATAAATCAATGGGGAATTATCGTACAGTAATTAACAGATCAAAATGTAAAATTTTGCTTCTTTGCTTACAATGTTTTACAATCAAATTCAAAATAGAGCAGTTCATAATCACTAGGCATTCCAAGTACTAAGCAATAAGTAAAATTAAAATACAAAAATAATTCACTGGCCTGAGAACCAAATGAATTTGGTCAATTTCTTTCCCCTTTTATTTCCTCTGTCCGTCTTTCCGCCAAACTGTAAAATCTTATTTTACCATATATGGAAATGGCCTTCTCTATTTTTTTTTGTATACGAGTTTTCCAAACATGTACAACTATATGATCCGCATCGTCAAATACAAAATATTTTTCTGTTCTATCACTTGCCTCATTAGGTTGTTAACAAAGGCCTCAAGAAATAGTATAGTCAATTTGTGCCGAAAATGGGGGTATTAAAGAAATTTGGAATAAAAAGTTTAAATTTTGTGAAGTTGAAGTTTAAATGGTGTTGAACATGGTTCAGTCGAGTCCCGGGACGTCCCGGCTGGGGAAATGCCGCCATCTTGAATTTTAATCTGCCATATTTCATTTTCGTCGGCAGAATTTTTTTCTTTTCCATTTGGTTTCTGAATAATATTTTGTACACTGTTTTTCATTTAATAACTAAGGCCATACCTTTTTATTTTTCTGATAGTAAATTACTTAGAAATGGGGAATTTTTGGCGATTTATAGATATGTATACAAATCATTTAAAAAACAGGAAAATCTAGAAATAAATACCTTATAATTCTAAGATATTATTAAATCTTTTTAATCTACCTATACTATATAATAATTATAACATTTTGTCCACGCTGCTGGATTAAGAAGGAATTATAAAAGTTGCAGGGAAGTCCTTTACTAATCCAACGTTACTGCGAAAAGACAAGGTAGTCAATCTTGCTTCTCTATCTGCCACCATAAAGGTTGGCGAACGGTGGGCAAAGGACAACCCACTTATTCTTTTTCACCGTATAATTTGTATGGTGAAAGATGACGGTCAATTATCCGGAATGTTTGCAGTATGAGCTTGCACCCTATCCAACAGCATTACTTAGGCATGGTCTTATGAGGAAGGCAACAAAGTGAACACATTAATATTATTTCCAAAATTTGCCCTCCCGGTGAAGTTCTATCAGAGAATCCTTTCCACAAATTGGGTGGAGGAGATCTCCTGCATCGAGTTCCGTGGCCAAGTATTGATACTGTAATGTATAGTGAAGTGTGCAAGAGATATGTCAACTACGTCAAGACAACGTACGGACTTAACACTATCGTAGTGTTCGACGGATGTGACAGCGGTCCCACAACAAAGGATGCAGAACATCAGAGAAGAGGAAACACGTCTACAAGAGACAAAAAGTTGATAGTTCTAATCCGGTAAGGGTGCCAGGGAAGTAATTTTGAGTAAACCAAGAAATAAATCTGCCTTCATTTTCCTTCTTAAAACTTATTTGGAGGCTGAAGGTGTTTTGCAAGCGAACGCAGATGCAAACTGTATCATTATTAGGGCGGCATTATCAAAAGCACAGGAGGGTTGTAAAGCTCTAGTAGTAGGTAAAGACACGGATCTTCCCTTCTTGATTATTGGGCTTTTCCCTGTTGAAACCAGCAATTTTATGTTGATCCCGGTAGCGCGAGCGCCAGAAAAACCACGTAAAATATTCCAAGGAAAAACTTTGGCATCAGACCTTGCCGACATCTGCGAGGTAATACTTTTTCTTCATGCGATGACTGGACGTAATACGTCAGCTTTTTTTGGAATAGGAAAGTATCGTGGCTTTAAAATTTTAAGCACAAAAGAAGAAAATCGAAAAAAAGTTGCTGTTTTTGAAAAAGAAAATGCTGAGGAAGCTGGCGAAGAGTTTTTGGTAGAGTTGTATGCGGGGTCTAGATCAGACGGTCTAAATAAATGTAGATTTAAAAAATACGTCTCATCAGTGGCAAACCAAACTATACAAGGTGAGTTGGATCTAGCTACTCTGCCACGAACCACAGTGGCAGCTAAGTATAATTTCTGTCGGGTTTATCACCAGGTTAAACAGTGGTGTGGTGTGGATCTTGACCCCAGTGATTGAGGCTGGACATTCGTTGATGGTGTTTTGTAGCCAGTAGTGACTCTAATAAACGCAGCTCCTCCTCACCTACTGAAGCTTATATTTTGCACTTGCAAGGGGGACCGCAGTAATAAGTGCGAGTGTCGCCGATCAGGCCTCACTCTTAGCATGATGAGTGGAACCTGTGTAGGTGAAAATTGTTTTAGCAAGGCTGAACCGATAGAAAAAATTGACGTCGATGAGGCAACTGAGGTTGACGACTTAAGGGAAGAAGGTCCGATAAACACTAAATGCACTAGGTATATTTTTACAGTACCCTTTATATAAAAAATAATACCTACTTCACTTACTATAGTTACTAACCCACTTACGTAGTTACTAGCCCAAACAAGAGACAACAACCAGAATAGTAGAGATTAGGAGAGACCTTGAATAAGCCTAAGATAATAATTTGGGATGCTACAAGTTTTTGTTCGTGAGATTTGTTGAAGTTAATATGTTTCATGCAGGATCAAGAACGTAGATGACATAGGTAACCGTAATCGTAAGCGGCATATCGAACGAGGAGTCAGATCCAGGAGCTTAAGTTAAAATGAATCGCTTAAATTTCATAATAGATCATAGTAAAAAAAAATGTCCGAAACCCTATTAATTTAAATTTAAATTTTAAATATTCTGCTGTCAAGCAGTGGCGGTCGTCAGCTCTTATTTATTAGAAGGCATAATTTTCGTAAATTTAAATAAAATCAATATGTTTTACATTCATTCAATGCTGTCAATGTACTTTTTTATTTTTAGTATAATATTGGTGGGCGGGGGACGCCCTTCCACGCCTTCTCCTCCCCCTGGAGGTGACGCCCATGACAAGCATATTCATTTAAGTAAAAAATTACCCCTCTTGAAATTCCCAAGAGATAACTAAAACGAAAAAAAAATAATTAGAACTCTAAAGAAAGCGCTTAAATAACTGTTTGCTGGAAACAAATATGGCGGTTTTTAAATTAACGTGGCGGCGTTTCCCCATACGGGATATCATGGGACTCGATGAAACCATGCTCAGAACTGTTTGAACTATTACTAAGCCAAGTTTCAACTTTTTATTCTGAATTTCTTTATTAAAACACAATTTGACTGTACTAAAATGTGTTTCTTTTGACATTTTATTGTCATTCAAGCTAACAACATGTCTGTACAGGGTGATCATTTATTTAACTTTTTTGTTTTTCGCATTCGACAAAAATGTTAAATACAAAAGTTGTGCAGAATAATGTAAGCTATTTGCAGAATACATTTATACATATATACAAGCTGTTGCAGAAATGAGTAACAGGTTAAAGTTATATTTTTTAAAATGAAACGCTCTGTATATTGTTAATTTTTTGGGATCTAAGAATTCTGAATGTTTTTTCTATAACATATCCTATACCTAAATGTAATAGTTTTCGACATATTCGCATTTTAATTAGTGGTCTCGTATTGTAGTTACCTAATTCACTCCACCTAAGAACTGGAATCTAGAATATTTATTTTTGAATGTAACTGCTTAGTTAAAATGCGAATATGTCGAAAACTATTACATTTAGGTATAGGACATGTTATAGAAAAAATATTCAGGATTTTTAGGAGATTCTAAAAAATTAATAATATACAGGGTATTTCATTGAAAAAGATATAACTTTAACCTGTCACTCATTTCTGCAACACCTTGTA
>MU186107.1:40715-74557 GCA_016904865.1 Pissodes strobi | reverse complement strand
AAATCGAGATTTTCATTAAATCGGTTATAATTCGAAAACGGTAAGAGCTAGAGGTAAACCTTAAATGGAAAAAAGATGGGTCCCGTCAGGTACTATAGTGTGCCGTATCCAGTTTAATTGTATGGTGTTTCGTTTTTTTTTCAAATCGACCAAACGTAATTTTTATATTTTCTTCATTTGTGTAGTAACGAGAGGAGATATCTCAAATCGGTTGCGCCAGTGTCTGCGCCGGCGGCGCCGTCTTAAGATCGATAGAAAAGCTCCTATAAAGTTTTTCGATAGGAGTTCAAATAAGGTGGATATTCGATAAAATGTAATTTTTCTCTCAAAATCTAGCATTTTTCTTCGAATTTCGGCAAGAAATAGGGAATTTCGTAGGGGATGATCTTTTTTATTTCAAATATGTTATGGGGGGTTTTTGGGTGCGTTGTTCGGTTTTCGCATCGAAAAGGTCGTATGAGTTTTCTGTACCGAAATATTTCTAAAAAAGTTGAATTTTTTAAAACTCTATTGTTTTACCACCCTGTATATGATTTTATTATTTCTACGCTGGTGATATGCAAGTGGATCCTTCTAGTCGTTTCGGTAATAAAAACAGGGGAAAAAATTTGAAAAATATTTTTCTAAAAAAATTTATTTTGAAGTAGGGGGCGCGGAGTTCGAATTTTTGGTCTAAAAAATCGCACGAGTTTTCTCTTTAGAAATATTTCGAAAATAGGGGAATTTTTGGTGAAATTTCTATTTTTAACATCCTGTATGTAATTTTAAAATTTTTATTTGTACGTGAGTGACATGTATGTGGATCCCTCTAACCGTTTCTGTAATGAAAGCAAAAAAAAAAAAAATAATTTTCAAAAAAAAATTATTTTGAGGTGGATACTCTAGAGAGGGGTATTTGGGGGCGCGGAGTTCGAATTTTTAGTCTAAAAAATCCCACAAGTTTGCTTTACCGAAATATTTCAAGAACAGGGGATTTTTTGGGAGAAATTGTGGTTTTACCACCCTGCATGTGATTTAAAAAAATTTATTTGTACGTGGGTGACATGTACGTGGATCCATCTAACCGTTTCTGTAATGAAAGCAAAAAAAAAATTCAAAAATAAATTTTGAAAAAAATTAATTTTGATGTGGATACTCTAGAGAGGGGTATTTGGGGCGCGAAGTTCGAATTTTTGATTTAAAAAATTGCACGAGTTTGTTGCACCAAAATGTTTCGAAAATATTGGATTTTTTTGGGAAAATTTGTGGTTCTAACACCCTGTATGTAATTTAAAAAAATTAATTTGTGGGTGGGTGACATGTAGGTGGATCCCTCTAACCATTTCTGAAATGAAAGCGAAAAAGAAAATGTTTCAAAAATCATTTTCGAAAAAAATAAATTTTGATGTGGGTACACTAGAGAGGGGTATTTGGGGGCGCGGAGTTCGAATTTTTTATCTAAAAAATCGCACGAGTACGTATATGTAACAAGCGCTCGCTCCACGCTCAATATATGCTACATGCTGTTCAGTAATCGATTAATCAATCGGGTTGCGTTTCGACCACTTAAGTAAAAATTGTCCTTAATCGCTTAGGTCGATGTCGCCCATCCCTAAAGATGTGCTAAGTCGCGATTTTTCATTAGCAGTTGCGACTGTTAATGCGAATTTAAACTGCTAATGCTAATTGCGAATAGACCATTATGTTATACAGTGGGGTTTAATTTTTTAAGGCGTTGGTTATTATTGCATACAACGGGCGATGAGCTGCTTATAGTACGAATGAAGTGTTTTACATATTCATTGCGAGAGTGTTTACCGTGTTGTATATAACACGGTAAACACTCTCGCAATGAATATGCAAAACACTTCATTAAAACACATTAAAACTTTATAGAAAAAATAAAAACGGCCGCCCCTAAAAATCCGCCGCCCGAGGCGGCTGCCTCGCCGCCTCACCCCTGGAGACGGGGCTGATAAAATAAACTTATTCTTTTATTTGAACGTGTTCTCCCTGGTTTTAATTCAAGACTTAGTTTAATTTTGGAACAATTAAAAATATTTTTTTTAACAAATTGTTGAAACAATTCTTAAAATAAATCAGGTGCCAGCCCTGATCGTCACACCGTTATAATCAATTTTATTAGACTTGGTTAGTTTTAGTTAGCCGTCTAATAACATAACATAACATTTATTTCTTTTAACATTTACATATTTGAATCACTTAGCCTAGGTTAAGCATGCCAAGTATAATTTATATATAAATACTAATACAACAACTGTTGTTTTGCCTGGTGCTGTTGCTGCAGCACCGTGGCCAACAGTTGGGCACCCGTAGGGGGCTGGTTTTAAGCCTACTTAATTCCAGGGTTAGTGGTACTGCATATTGTGCGATCTTTACTTGGGCAACCCCGTCAAAGTCATTGCCAGTATCGTGATTAGCAATAGCTAGAGAAAATGTTGTACATTCTTAAGTATGTGACTATATTACCTGGCGTTTATGCAGGGAAAACTATGTAAAAACCCTGCTTAAATGCTCTATTGGAGCAGGCGATCAGAATTTAAAATGACGAATACACTGTACAACATTTACTATATCTAACAGTGAGTATATACATGTTGAGGACTTATCAAGTCGATTCCTGTATGGATGTAATGATATCAAGGCATATGGGTCAAGTCCCGCGGTATCAGCTGCGGAGACATGGACGCTCCCGTAGGCAGAAATCAAGTGAGCAAAATTTTTTATTTTATTTTTTTTTTGTCAAGGTGTAAAAATGCTCCCTTATGCACACCCTCGGTTGAGGGTAGTGTGGGGCTCTCATATAAAATGCATACCTACTAAAAATTCACCGTCTCTCATGATGCTAGTAACTCCACGTCACTTTTGCATCGTTCTTCTTTGGCGTGATGGCCTTCTGTTGATTTTCTTGATTGACTCCAGGCAGGCTGCAGTAATATGTTGTGTGTTATGGCATGTGTGAGGTAATGTTATGCGATGTGAGTTGTGATGTTGTGATGCGTGAGTTAGTGGGTTAATTATTTTTGGGGTTTTTTCTGTAGTGTTTAGCTACAGTTTTTTATGGGTTAGTATGTGTTAGTATTATTTTTGGTGGTTTTTTATTTTTGTGATTTTTATATTATTTTTATTTGTAATTTTTGTGTGTTAATTGTGTGTCTATTGGTGGCTCTCGTAGGCTTTTTAGCCTTGCTCTTCCCGGCCGGTCTTCCCCGTCAAAAAGTGATGTAATTAGCGGATTTGTGTGGGTGTGTACTTGTTCCAAGAATCTAGCGTGTCTGTTTGTTAGGTGTTCGTGGATTGTTTCGACTTTTAAGTCTGCGTGTATGTTGGTGTTTCGTATATATCATGGTGCGTTTGAGATTTGTCTCAGTGTTTTGTTTTGAAAAGTTTGTAGTTTTTTCTTGTTTGTCTTGCTTGTGTGTGTGTATGCGATGGCACCGTAGAGGACTTTGGGCTTTATAACTTGGTTGTAAATTAGTAATTTATTTTTGATTGACATTGAACTATTTCTGTTAATTAATGGATAGAAGGCTTGCTTTGCTGCAATGCCTATGTTAATTTTGTGTTGAATGTGCTGATTAAATGAAAGTTTGCTGTCTAGGGTCATTCCTAGATATTTCAGAGTGTTATTCCACCTTAATTCGGTGTTTCCAAGATTTAGATTTGCAGGTAATCTACGTGAACTGCTAATGAGCATTGCCTGGGTTTTGTCATTATTAATTTTAATGTTCCAAGTTTCTGCCCAGACGTCTATGGCGTTTAAGTGTCGTTGTACATGTAATTTGAGTCTTGTTATGTTTTTGAGTGTTGAATATATGCAGACGTCGTCTGCATATATTGAGAGCTTTGTGTGCGGGTGTCTGGGTACATCTGATGTGTATAGTGAGTATAGTGTTGGGGAAAGCGGGGAGCCCTGGGGAACGCCCGCTTCCATGTGTCTAGTGGTTGATAGTTCTGTGTTTATTTGTGTGACGAATGCTCTTCGTTTTAAAAAAGAGGCAATCAGTTGTGTTAAGGGTAGTGGGAGGTTGTGTTGTGTATGTAGTTTGTGAATGAGTCCCTCATGCCACACTTTATCGAAGGCTTTTTCGATGTCGAGGGCTACAACTGCGGTCGATGCCCGCCTTTGTAGTCCTCTAGTCGCATCCTCGACAAGCCTGGCAAGTTGGAGTTCGGTGCTGTGGTTTTTTCTAAACCCAAATTGTTCATCTGGGATTAGATTGTGTGCTGTAACGTGGGTGTTTAGTCTGTTGAGTATGAGGCGTTCTGTTAGCTTACTCAAGGAGGAGAGCAAACTAATAGGGCGCCAGTGTTGTGGAAATGTTAGATTCTTGTTTGGTTTTGGTATGAGTATAATCTTTGCTTTTTTCCAACAAGTTGGAAAGTGGTTTAGTTGCAGTGTTTTGTTTATTATGTATGTTAGTTTTCGTATTGCTACGTCTGGTAGGTTTTTAAGTGCTTTGTTTTGTATGTTGTCTAGGCCTGGGGCCTTTTTTGGGTTGAGTTGCGCAATTAGTTGCACAACTTCTTGTGTGTCCGTTTGTTGAGTTTCGTCTTCTGGGAGTTCGTTGATTTGTCTCGTGATTCTTCTGTATGATCTCTCTATGGCTTCTTCGTGATCAATATCCTGCGCTCCATCTCCCAAAGTGAATTGCGACTCCAGCGAGTCGGCAAAGGCCTCAGCCTTGTCTTCGCTAGAGTACGCCATTCCCCTCAAGCCATGGATCGCCGGATATATCATCTTGCCTTTGTGCTGCATAGTTTTGGCTATTCTCCATAGAGAGTTGTTTTGTACGTTTAGTGTTGTCAGGTATTCCGTCCACTTGTTGTTTTTGTGGTTTTTCACGTCTGTTTTTATTGTGTTTGTTAGTCTGTTTCCTTGTCTGTTGAGTTCTGCGTTGCCTGTTAGTTTGGCACGTCTTTTTAGTCTGTTTCTTAGTCGTATGTTTTGCTTTATGTTTTCGGGAAGTGTGTATGGATTGCTTGGTCTTGTGTGTACTGTCTTCTTTGCTGTGTTTAGTGCTGTTTGTAACTCTTCGGTGAAGCTTATGACATGATTGTCCAGCTCTGCCTTAGAGTTTATGTGCGGGATATGTTGTATGTTGTCTGTTAAGTGTTTTTTGAATGTGTTCCATTGGATGAATGTTTGTGTATGTGCTCGTGCGTTCTCGTGTATGTTGTTTATTGTAATGCCAATCGGAGAATGATCTGAGGCAGATAGATCCTCCAGATTGTCTATCACAACGTTGTGTGGGATGTTGTGAGTGATAGCGATGTCTAATATGTCGGCTGTTTCGCCGCGAAAGTGTGTGGGTTCTGTGGGAGCGAGTATTGTGTAGTGTAGTGCTTCTGCGGACCTGAGTAACATAGTACCATTTTGAGTCGTGGTTCTACATCCCCAGGACCTGTGTTTGGCGTTGAAGTCCCCGGCTGCTAGAACCGGGTGTGTGTAATTGAAAAGCTTCTCTATTTCTGTGTGAGTGAGTTTATTTTGTGGCGGTCTGTATACCGAGTGTATCACCATGTCTCCGTCAGTTAGACTGACTTTGACACTAGTTACCTCTAGTATATCAGATTGTGGTGAGCGTATTGTGTCATGTGTGATGCTGTTTTTTATAAAAATGGCCGTACCGCCTCCCCTGCGGTCCGGTCTATCATTTCTATAAATTGTGTAGTTTTGAACGTGTAAATGCGTATGTGGGCGTAGGTAGGTTTCTTGCACGAGTGCGATGTCTATATTGTTCTCAACCAGATATTCCGCGAATTCGTATCTCTTGGGATAGAGGGAATTCGCGTTCCAGCTGATCAAGAACAAGTGTGTTGGTGTATTAGCCATTGAGATTAGCGAATAACCTCAATGTCGGGTTGTTTTGTATTAGTGTGGTGATAGTGTTGATTTTTGCCTTTATCTCTTCCTCGGACATAGTCAGCAGTGTGAAGATGTTGTTGTTTTGAGCGTTGGTATTTTTATTGTTTGTGCCTGAGTTTGGTGTGGTGTTTTGGGGGGTTGGCTTTGGTTGTGGTTTTGTTAGTTGTGCGTAGCTGATGTTATTGGTCACCGGCCGTGTTTGTGTAATGGTTTGTTTTTGTTTATTTTGTTTATTGTTAGGGTTTTTTGGGCATGCGGAGTAACTTGCTGGGTGTTCTCCTCCACAGTTGCAGCACTTAGGTGGGGTGTTCATGGGCTTTTTACAGTCCCGGTAGTGATGTTTGCCTGCGCACTTGTGACAGACTGGGATTGCGTGGCAGTTAGTCACGGTGTGGCCAAATTGTTGGCATCTGTGGCACTGGGTGAGCACACGATGCTTGCTGCCTCTCTGAATTTCGACTACTACTGGCATGTAGTTAATTCGAGTTTCATTGAGGATGTTCAAGTCTGTTTGGGGTACTAGGACTTTGAGCATCTCTGTCATGATGTTCCTTCTGATGCCGGCTTTAAGCCAGAACATTTCGATGGGATTGTAGCCTTTAGCAATTAAGTCGTCCTTGATGTCCGACAATGGGATTTGACCGTCTAGGCCTTTTATGATGATATTTAATTTCCTATCTTCTGGTAGGAAGTATGAATGGTAGGGGAATTTTTTGTTATTAAGGTAAGTAGTGATCCTCCTGTGATCACTTGGGGTAGTGGGGGTAATTTGAATCCCCAGCTTGGATTTTTTGATGTCTCCAAAACCAATTTTGGAGTACGTGAGATCTTGATGGATTTTGACCCAGTTTTCTGGGCATCGGATGATTATGGGGACCACTTCTGATTTTTTGGATTCCGTGGTGGGCTCTGCTGCTGGGGATTTTTGTGGGGGGGCTAGTCCCAGGTGTTTTTTCACTGACTCCTGTGTTGCCACATTTGTCGTGTGTGGGATATTAGGCCTAGGGCTTGGGGTTTGGGTGATTGGGGGGCTAGCTGTCCTAGGCCTTTTGAGGGTCGGGAATTCCCTGTCGAATGAAGCTGGCATTTCTGAGTCAGAATTTGTTTCCATTTCGTCCTCAGTTGGGGGGGCTGCAACTATGGGGGTTGGTTGTGTTGTGTTGATGTGTGTGTGTGTGTGTTTTCACTTGTTTTATCCTGTTTTTGTTTAATTTCTGTCAGTGTATCCATAAGTACGTCGTGGTATTTGTCTTGATTTGTTTGTACGTGTATCAATGTTGTTGTTGCTTTTTCAAGTTCGTTTTTTAGTTGTGCTACCTGTTCTATTAGCGTACAGTTTTCGTCCTGTAAGTCTTTGTTTTGTGATTCTAGTTTCCTAATGTATTTTTGTAGTTTTTCCAATTGTACGTCATTTGTCTGTCTGTTAATATCTAAAGTTTTGTTTTGTGTTGTGTTTTGTTTTGTTTGTGAATGTAACGTACTTACGGCCGCCTGTCTGGGGTCACTATTTCTTCGGACGCTTTCTCGTCTTTTCTTTTCCTTCTCGAGTTCGGCTAGTGTGAACTCTTTTCCACTTTTGGTTTTGTTATCCATTGTTGTCTTCTTATCGTTGTCGTTGTTTCTCGCTCTTGTAGGTTTGGTTGGAGTTGAACCCAACTTCCCGAGGTACATGCACCCTTGCGGGTACGACTTACTCGAAAAGCTGGGGTCCTTCACTACGACTTAACGAATTTTCTTTCAATTTAAACGATTTTTCTTTAATAAATAATGCAGATGCAATGATGTACATTACATCTGCTGTAGTAGTCGTAGTGTAGGATACGCACTGGCACTTCACTTTGTTTGGTTTCACTTCGTGAAGCTAAATGCGGCGGTGTTTGCGCATTTATAGTACGAAAAAGTCTTCAAGCAAGCCACGCCCCCATGTTCGAACACGGGTAGCTGGCTGGTGGGCCGCGGCTTATCCGCGGTAGTTATGACTTTTTAGTTATTAAATAGGTGCTTTTAAAAGTGTAATAGCGATGAGTCTGAGGATGTTTTAATGACTTTATTCTGTTCCGGAAGGATTTAGGGAATCACGGGGGCATAAGTTGTTTGTAAAACAGCGTTATTTCCCGATATATGGTGCCGTAAGTGGTGCGGCGTTCGGGGTTATACCTGGTATCGGCGATATTTGCTGTTAAAGTTGATCCCCGGATCTGCCTTTCGAAGAACCTACATGCGTGGTTATCGATATATTCATCGACGGTTTCGATTCTGGCCCACGCATGCAGGTCTTCCGTTCGGACACGATCCCTTAGGCATAGGGAAAATGCTGCCCTTAAGTATTGATTTTGTATTACTTGCAGCTTATTTTTGTGGCATTTTGCCACCGAACACCACACCGGGGCACCATACATCAGGGCTGGTCTTACTGCTGCTTGATATAGTATGAGCTTATTTACAGGGCTCAAATACGACCTTCCTGCAATCAGGAGGCTCAATCCCTTGTTTATGCCCTCATTCTTCCCTACGACAGTTTCTATATGTTTGCTAAAGTTTAATTTCGAATCGATAGTTAGCCCAAGATATTTGACTTTATTTTTTGGAAGAATGGCTGTATTGCCTAATATTAGGGGGGTAACGTCAATGTTCTTCTTCCTGCGGGAAATTATAATCAGTTCCGTTTTGTTAGGATTGAGGTTGATCTTCCACCTCGTGTAATATGGAACCAGGATGTCCATATGCTCATTAATACTTGATTTTGCTACTTCAGCTATAGGATTTCGGGAATAGATCGCTGTATCGTCAGCGAACAGGGCTTTACGGGTATCAGGATGAGACGGGATATCTGCTATATAAAGATTGAACAGTAGCGGCGACAATACGGTACCCTGTGGCACCCCTGCTAACAGTCTTCTGCTACCAGAGGTTTGATTGCCAATTCTAGTTGAGAAGGTACGTCCGGCAAGCGCTACTACATACAGCGGCATGCTGTAATTTGCCAGCAGTTTATAGAGCAACCCATCGTGCCATACCCTGTCAAACACCTTCTCAATGTCCAGCAATAGGAGAGTAGTAGACTGCCCATTGTTGAACCCCTCATAAACATCGGTGGCTAACTTCGCTGCCAGCATGACAGTGCCATGCTGGCCTCGAAAGCCAAATTGCTCGGAGGGTATGATGTTTAGTTGTTCAACCTTGGCAAGATCAGCCTCTCGGCTACCTTTCCAAGGATACTTAGCAGGGATATAGGTCTGTATAAAGAAGTCAGTGATGGGTCTTTTCCCGGTTTAGGGAAATGTATGACGCACGCTACTTTCCATGGTTGAGGGAAGTGTTGCAGCCGGATTACCGCGTTAATAATATGCATATAATGGATGAGTGTTTTCTTGGGAAATTTTTTAAGGATTATATTCGGAATATTATCCAAGCCGGGCGCTTTGTTTCTCGGAAGATGAAAGAGCGCTTTGCGGAGTTTCACCGGTGTGATTCTCATTTTATCAAGCACCAACGGAGGGGTAGGATATTTATGTTGTCTAAACATATTTACAGCTTGACTGTAGCGTCCTTGTTCCGGCAGGGTGTCAGGAGCCTCGCTGTAGACGTTCTCCAGGTAGTCCGCGAAGGCTTCCGCTTTTCCTCTGTCGTTCATAATATCGTGACCCCCTGCTTAATGACAGGAATTTGCGTATAACCTCCACGGACTCGCCTGGCCAACCTCCACAGCGAGCCATCCTCCCTGCTCACGCTATTTATGTATACGAGCCATGTTTGGTCGCGATGCTCCCGGATTTTAACCCTTATTTCCTCCGTTAATGCGTTGATGTGAGCGGATCCCATTTGTGTCCGGTTTCTCTGCCATCTACGTCGAAAGCGGTTTCTGTATGTGATCAGTTCAAGGATTTAGCCGTCTAATCAACTTTCGGTTAGTTTTACTTAGTCTCAACTTTGTTTACTTATTTGAGCCGGTTCCGACACGTTATATACAATTTTTCATAATCCGTGTCGTGACGCTCACGGAAATTTTACGTGTCGTGACGCGGCCTTGAAAAATCACTCTCATGAAACCAACGTATTCACTTCAAAAACAATACACAAAAGCAACAATTGCGACAGTCGTCGGCTACAAAACGAAAACAGGTCAAAACTAAGAGCTAAGTACGCTTCTGATCGAGACCTGCTGACACGGAAACAACAGCACAGTGCGCAGGACCAAACAAGACTTTCTTTTCTTACGTTGTTTGATTTTGCGTCGATTTTAACATGCGCAGAAATCCGTTTTTTCGCCCATAGGTTGCCACTTTTGAATAGCGCAACAGACGGCTATTGCTTATTCACTCCTATAAATCAATGATTCCCACTCATGGATATTGTTGCCCTGTGGCAATAGGGTAGCATATACATATTTTTTTATAGGCTGTTAGAAATAGTCTCATGGTGGGGCTATTTCAGTAAAAGCCAAAATTCGTGTAAAATGAATAGCCGCATTGCTGGAGTTATTTCGAAGAGCGAAAAAATAGTATAAGCACCTACGTAGAGCGCATAATTTTAAAATTGAAAAAAAATGTAATTAAAATACTAAATTAGTATTGAATTGTGCATTTGAATAGTAGTAGTAGTAGTAGTACTAAGTAGCTAGGTATAAAGAATACCAAAATATGAACATATTTCGGACATAAAATATCAACTGTGAAAGTTAACACAAGAAAAATAACCAGCTAACTAAGCAGCCAACTATAAAAAATACAAAACTTGAACATATTTGGAACATAAAATATCAAATTTAAAGTCTAGAAAAAGGAAAAATCCGATTTTTTAAGGAATATTGTATGTGGATAAACTTTCTTCAAACAGTAAAAATTGCCCACCATAGTTGATCTCGCAGTGTTTTAATTATCTTTAAATGAAATATTGTCTTCATCTTGGTTCACTGCCACTTTCTTTACCCTGCATATTATTTCCAACAGCCGTTTCCACTTGCGTTCTTGCGTTTCTTTTTGTGGACAGATCTTTTTCCATCAATTTCCTTTTTCCTCTTGACAACAGTGATGCGCTTGGCATGTCTGCATCATTTTCAATAAGGTCTTATTCTCTGATGCTTTTACCTGGTTCAGTAATTATTTTCTTCCTTCACTTTATTGTCTTTTGTTTAGACGAGGTTCTTATTTCCTCCAGCAAATCTATAATTACATTTGAAACGAATGTATGGACATTTGGTCCAGATTTTTAGGAATTCTGGATTTAGGTCCGTTGGGATCCAGTGGATCGAAATCAGTTTTATTTCTTTTGGCCTCTGTCTTCTAACTTAAGGTGCAGTTTTTGTAATAATTTGGGAAAATAATGTAAAACAGAGTGTCTGCGTCCGTCTCATTTCTTTCACTTTGTTAATATTTCTCGCCAGTACTTTTTTGATGTTCAATTCAGTTCAAAGCCTGACAATCTGCAAGAGCTTTTTACTGTTTTATTGTATTTGCTAACCATTTTCATTTTTAGTTTTTTGCTTTTCTTGAAAACGATATCCGACTTGATATCGAATCGAAGAAATATAGGTACACATTTCATTAGGGTCACTAAACTTGCACTTGTGCAGTTTACATCCTTGAGCCTGGGCCGAAGTGGCTCTATAACAATTCACACCAAATTTAATCATTTGTGGAGCCAGGGCCGTATTACCCAATAGGCTAAGTAGGCTACAGCCTAGGGGCCCTTGACTTGCGGGGGCCCTTGAATCTTGAATCTCAAATTAATTAAGAAAAAGTAAATATTCAAGACTGCAAGGGACAGTCTTATGATAATGCCAATAATATGTCCGGTCAACATTCAGGATTGCAAACTCTCATTAAAAAAAGAATCCTCTAGTATTATTTGTTCCATGTGCGGCACACTCTCTTAACTTGGTAGGAACTTGTGCGGCTGCGTGTTGTAATATGGCCACGTATTTCATTTTTATTTTTTATGTTCTTAGAAGAAATTTATAATTTTTTTTTAGCTTTCACACATAGGTGGCAAATAATGACAGAGGAACTCAATAAAATTCCCAATGCTCTCGTTCCAAAAAAATTATCTGTTACTCGATGGTCTGCTTGCACGGATTCTTGTAAAGCAATTATTTTAGGGTTTTCTGCGTTTAAAGAATCATTAGAAGTCATCGAAAACGATATTACACAGCCCAATAGTTTATAATCGATAACATTCTTGGGGAACTCAAGAAGCGACAAACTGCTTATCTTAACGTTTCAAATATGTTTGGGTTTTTAAATTTAGAAAATTATTCTGAAAAGAATATTATATACAGGCAAATGTGCTCCAAGAGCACTAGCCAAATGATTTAGACCAAAGTTTAGGAGCCGAATGTATTCGTTTTAAATATTTTATCTCAGAAATTAATTCGGAAATTACCAATCCAAGGGAAATGTTAAAGTCTATAAAACAAAAAAATTAAACGTGTAGTTTTCCAAAGGTAGATATTGCGTTAAGGATATTTTTAACCATGGCAGTAACTAACTGTAGTGGCGAGAGATCATTTTTTACATTAGAAAGGGTAAAAAGTCATAAAAGAAATTCATTAGGTGATGAAAAAACTAATAAACTTTCTTTGTTGGCCATAGAACACGATCTTCAGAAAAAAAATGCTTTATTGTACAAAGCGTGGTGACCCTCATTGACACAGCTGAAAAAGTAAAGTGGTTAAATAAAAAACAAAGTCCTTGCTAACACTAATAGCTCGATTAATATAGAGCAGTTCTCAACAAGAGTTTGAATAAAATAACTACAAAAACAAAAAATAAAGCATAGTAGACAGCCAAACAATAAAATGCATAATACACAATACACTTAAATTATACACAAAAATATCAATAAAATGCAACAGGGTTATTAAAATATACACAATATTAACAAAATTTCAATAAAATAAATAAAATTGGCATTATAGTCTGTCAGCAAAGAATTCATCAAGAGAATAATATGCCTTGCTTAGTAAAAGTTTCTTCACTCTCTTATTGAAATATTTAGAACATTGCAAGTTTTTAAGTTCCAGAGGTAAGTGACTAAACATTCTAATACCTTCATAGATAAGAGATTTTTTCGTTAAAGCATATCTTGGTATAAGCAGGCCTAAGTTATCGTTGTTGAATCTGGTAACTCTTGCAGCACTGTTACCCAATGATTTATATTTTCTGTGAACCATATTCACTGTCATAAGAATAAATATGCAGGTCAATGTCAGAATCCTCTCATGAACAAACAGAGGTCTACAATGCTCTCTGGGACCAACCCCACACGAGTATCGCATGGCCCGCTTTTGAAGTACAAAAATAGGATGAATGAGCTGACAGTATATTCCCCTAGTCAAATCCGGACCCAAATCATTTTTTGCAACCCTTATAGCTTAGCATGCAGAAGCTAATTTTTCCTCATGTTATGTATGGGATCCTCAAATTTGAACCTGATATCAATAATTAAACCAAGAAATTTATAGTTTTCTTTATCATTTATTGGAATATCATTGAGGGTCACAACCATCACAGGACACTTAAATGATAAAATGTTGGTTTTAGATATAATAAACAATAGCCTGTTGCTATCGCACCAGTCCATCACTGCCCCAATGTCGTGATTGATGGTATCCCTCAAAATATCACTATCTGTTCCTAACCATAATATTGATGTATCATCAGCAAATAATGTAAATGATCCATTAATGCTGATGGATGCTAGGTCATTGATGCATATAAGAAACAAAAGCGGACCGGAGCATTGAGCCTTGAGGAACCCCATGCTCAATGCTCTGATCTGATCTAATGACAAACCATTTAATCCTTTAATGTATTGTTTCCTATTAGTCACGTATGATTCTAACCATTTCAAAGGCATACCTCTAAAACCATAATGGAAAAGCTTCCGCAGCAATATTCTCCGATCCACACAATCAAAAGCCTTTAAAAATCGCAAAACATTGCTGCGGCCATCTCTCCCTGATTGAGTCCAAGATACACCCTTTCAAGGAAGTTAAACATTGCATCACAGGTACCCTTGTTGTTCTGACATCCAAATTGTGAAGCATTCAGCAAATTGTATTTTTGAAGGTAGTCGACCATTCTGGATTTAAAGATTATTTCAATTATTTTTGACAATGTTGGCAGAAGTGAAATGGGGCGATAACAAGATGGATCCAAAACATTACCATTCTTAAATAGTGGCATTACCAAAGCAGTTTTTAAGCAATCAGGAAAAATGCCCGTGTCAAAGGACCTATTTATTGCAAGAGCACTTAATACATAATCAGGCAACCTCTTAAATACCTTTAATGAAATGTCAATACCTGAAGAGCTTTTATTTTGTATTTGACTGAATATTATTTTAATTTCATTAATACGTGTATATGAAAAAGAGTATAAGAGTTTATTGAAGAAATATTTCCCAGGTAAGTCAGAGGATCAAAGTTTGATGAAATATGACATGTCAAATTTTCTGCAATCGAACAATAAAAGTGATTAAAACCGTTCACATCAATTTCAAGATTGCCATTAGAGCTAGTATTAGTACCTCTCAAATCACTTACCAAGCTCCATATTTCCTTTGCTATCAATTCTACCATTATAATAATTTCTTTTTGCAAGATTTATTAATTTTCTGTAGATCATTTTATATTTATTGAAGTATGTCATTATAAATGGTGTGGGGAAAAACTTTCTAATTGTATACAAACTCTCAAATTTTTTGAAGCTATTTTTAGACCTCTATTAACCCATGGTTTTTTGCTTTTGAGTTTTATAGATTTTAGGGGGAAATTTTTGTTAAACATATAAACTAATTTTGTATTAAAATTGTTCAGAGCAACAGATATTTCAATTATTGATATCCAATCAGTCTCCTGGCATTGATGCACAAATCTATTAAAGTTACCTTCGCTGTATATCCTCATTCTTTTATTAATTTTTTCTCTTTTTATAATTTTAAATGCTACTTGTGCTATGATAGCTTCATGATCAGACAAACCTGAAGGCAGAACAGTGGCTTCACACTCAACATTTTCATAAAAATTAAAAAAAAAGTAATCTATTAGAGTGCTAGAAGTTGCAGTAATGCGGGTTGGACCATCCACCAAAAGCTTAAAATTCAAAGACTTAAATAAATCCATCAGATCACTAGTATGTCTCGAATTTATATCACAATAGTCAATATTTAGATCCCCAGTTATTATAATTTTTCAAGTAGGTGATAATTGAAATAATAAAGTTTCCAGTCTTTTTAAAAACTGTTCATTATTATGACTTGAGCTTGACCTATATACACACAAAAGATAAACATTAAGTTCCTTATTATAAATTAGTGAAAACTCAAAATCTCCCTCTACCAACATAGTATCAAAATTACTACAATTTACAAATCTGAGTTGTTCAAGAAGGTCCTCTCGTATAAAGATCGCTGTACCCCCACCTCTAGTAATAGATCTACAAAAGCATGATAACAAAATTCTCAATAAAATTCCTACTGAAAATATTATTGAGAGTTTTACGACCCAAAAATCACGAAAACGAGCATTCATTTGAGTACACAACACTATCTAATTATATTCTTTTTTTACGAAAATGTTTTGTGTTAATGTTTTAAAATATTCATTGATTTTTTATGTCCTTTTTTAAAATAAAAACGTATTTTTTAAATTAAGATATTATTATAATATATATCTTTAAAAACTATTTTTGTTTCTGATTCACATTTTACTTTATCAAAAAAAATTTCTACCCTACCATAAAATATAATGAATGCTCTGGATAGGGGGCCCTAAGATTTTTTTAGCCTAGGGCCTCTTCAGTGGTTAATCCGGCCCTGTGTGGAGCCAAAGGCAATCAATTCCAGGGTAAGAATGAATCCTCCACAACAATATAGAACATATTTACATCAAATATTGACAGTTGAAAGTCGGGCATTTTGACACTTTGACAGGCTCTAAAATCTAAACCGCACGAGATCAAAGAAAACAGTTCGCACATTCCTATCTTGGGTTTTCATAAGCTATCGAATAATAGTAACTTTGAATTTAACCGGAGGTTTAAAAGTTCCGGTTAATTTTATCCGCGGGTTAAATTCGAAGATACTGTCATTCGATAGTTTATCAAACGTAAGATAGGAATGTGCAAACCGTTTTCTTTGATCTTGTGCGGTTTAGATTTTAGAGCCTGTCAAAGTGTCAAAATGCCCGACTTTCAACTGTCAATATTTGGTAAACAGCTAAAGATAGGTATAGAATATTATACACAAAATGTGTTTAGATTTTTCTAGAGAGTCCAAAAATGTAGTAATATACAGGGTGTTCAATTTAAAAAAATATCAAAGTGACCCCTAGCACTTTTATTTGATGTTCAATTGTTTTTTGCTGAACATATCCGAATTCGCGGGAGAAAATTACATAAGATGGCTATTTCAGTTTTTTTTTTATAAAAGTACAGGGAAAGTCAAAAAATCGGCTTGTCTAGTCCTCGTTGGATAACCCTGTACATAAAAGTCCAGATTTCGAATTGCATATGGTGCATCGCCCAATGGTGGTATTGGCGTCTCTCGACAGCAATTTTTTTTTACCAGTACAATAATTCCACAACATGGAAAATCTAATCCAGGGACTTTTACCCCTCAGCCTTCCTCCTCCCATTCGGTTACACTCTTCAACTGGAGATGGCCAAATTGTAGTACAAAACGACCAGAGGCCGTCATATTGATGTGATTCCTTGTCCAATATCAAACCGTTTTATTCACCCTTTTAAGGTTGAATACAAAGGTTAAACTTTGTCTTTCTTTTCGTCACTTTTCGAATTGTTTTTTTATTTTAATGAGCAATACCCTGTACTTTAGGGTCCTTGGGTTTCATGAATTCAATTTTGCTATAAATTTGCATTTTATAATTTAGTTAATTTTACACTATTAATTCCCATTTTTCCGCATAGAGTGTGGTAAGAAAAGTGTGTATGTTTTGATTTCATTTGCAGCTCTTATATGTGCGTGTGTAACAGTTATTGGATTTGCTTATTACAGAACCACCTCAACCTAAAAAAGCGCCACAATCTCTGAACGAAAAACTGAATAACATGTTCCAACACGACGAACAAAAAGAAGTAGAAATTCCTCAAAAAGTTCGAATTATCGAACAGAAAGTGGTCGTACCAGCGTTTACGGCTCCACAATTTCTGGTGCCTGAAAGACGCAAATCCAAGACTATCGGGTTTTCTAAGAAATGGCAAAATATGATTAAAAACCCCGGCTCGAAAGGACGCGTTTCTTCTAGTCAGCAATCTGATAAAAGCTCATGCTCGAGTCAACAATCGCAGCTGAGTCCGAAAACTCAAGAAAGTCAAGTTTGTGGCGAAGTAACTACGGTAAGTTATCCATATATTTTAATTGGATTTTTACTTTTTCGTGATACGCACTGTGAAGTATATGGAGGTTAAGTCCATATATCCCATATCGGGGTATATGAGAGTAGCGCATACATTCATATATTGTCATACATTGCGTTAAACTATCGTAAGCTTGTGATTTGAATCATTATACTTTCTGAATTTATTTTAGAGACGGATATACAAAAATTTAATGAAATCAAACCAACTTTGGTTACATTAATAATTCATTCATTAATAATGATATAGTATCAAATCATAATTTAATTGCATCTAGAGGACTACCTAGGCATCCATATGTACAACAATAAAAACTCGAACTATGCCTTTAATCATCATTAGGATATAAACTTTCAGAAATATACAATAACTGCATGCAACATAGCTACAAAATATTTTCTTGAGTGATATAGTGAATGCATCATATCATACAGCAAGTTTGTGACAACCATTCATCATTGTTTAATAAACTCTTCAACAGTGATATTCATGCCATATCTTAAGTAGTCAGTCGAGTAATAGTTCAAATTCTTAGGTATTGTGAAAAAGGGCTATGAAGGTCAAGTGTTGCGAATAAAATTCAAAACGGATTTTATTTCCAATTCTTGTTACTGACATTTAGCTGACAAAAATAGTTTAGTTGGGAAATTTAATATATTAATATGTTCATAAATTGGATTTGTTGATTAACTAGTTCAGCTAACATTTTTCAGCTTGACCCATCCTTGGAGAATAATAAACTGGTTGATAGTTCGATGGAAAATGATGGACATGTCAATTATTCTCAAGAGTCTCATAACATGTCTCTGCTACAGAGCGTGGAAAAAATCCCAACCGAGTATAAATCTCTAGAAAGTTTGAAAGAAGGCGATGAGTTGATAGTAATAGGGGATACCCCACAGGTGAGATGCTTTTCCTATGATTCGACTGTTAAATAATGGGTCATTCATGCATTGTATACACTACTTGGTAATGACTTTAATAAATTTTGCCAAATTTATCAACTTAACTCAACACTTAAAACTAACATACAATGCATTTTTATAATATTGCTATTACATACAGAGTTTGTTTCCAATCAAATTTAGTCTTTAAAAGGTACACTTAACCAATAACTGAATTTGTACCTACCTGAATTGCTGAGACTTGATTGATTATCAAGAAAGTCTTGCGTTGCGATCTTCACCCATAACTTTAATTATTGCTCAAAGGCAGGTACTATATTCGATCAATCTACCGATTTTTGAAATGCTACCGGCATTTCAATCATTCTAAAAAATATTCGTCGTGTCTGTTTCTTTAACTGTAAGAGTAGAAAGTTTTGAAAATACACCTTAGATACGCTGATTTTGTATATATCTAGTCTCGGGCCTAAGTTTAGTGTACACTGAGTAGCACTTAAAGTGTACAATTGTACATTTAAAACCAGTTAAAATTCACTTCTATATTAAGAAAAATAATTCTTAGGCTTGGTAGCTTAACTAGTTGTTTGGGCATGTCGATAGTTGCCCGTACAATATGTGTTGATGTGCTGGTTACTTGATTTGGAAATTTAGGTTTTCCCAAAAGGGTAGCACGTACAAATTTATCCACCTCAGTTCCAATTGTTCCGAGTTGCCTAGATGGCTTGTTTCGAAGGACCAGTCCACAGACGTATAAATATCCCAAAGAAAAGGTGTAACTTGTAAAGTATGCTCTATTATTGAAGCTTACTTGCAATGATATACACAAATATATACAAATTACACTAAAATTAATTAACTCGAAACTTTAAACTAATTACTATAAAACATAAAATAAATTTGGAACTTGTAAAAAACCTTTGAATCAATGAGCGAAAAACGTGGCTACGCCGTAAGTCAAAGATAGGCTATTTTGAAGGCGACTTGTTATGATCTGTTTTCTCATCTTCTTGTAAAAGTATCTAGTCACACCATTTCACCCACCCTTGCGGAATGTGACCTGCCTTATGTAAGTGTCTGTTTTATGTCAAGTGAAGACATTATGTGAAACGTCTGGCGCCGGCCGAGTGAACACATGCGTTCGCTTTAAAACTAAAAGACATGCAAAAGACCATTAAATATTTATTTGCCTTATATTTGATTATTTACTATGTACAACATCCTCCCTCCCTTGAGGACTTGTCCTAAAAGTTCGTCAAGTGGTAACGGACACAATTTAGTCACCGGTCGAACAAATTCGCCATCCTTTGTGCAAAAAAGTACCATCTATAAATAATCCCAGGCCAGTTATCGTTCAGTTCTGCCGTCGTTGGATACGCGATATGGTTTTTAAAAACAAAAAAAAAACTTAAGGGATTCGGGGTTTTAGTAACGGAATTGCTCACCTCGGAAAATCTTGCTTTGTTTAAAAAAGCACGCGAAAAGTATGACAAGCAGACATGGACATATGGCGGTTTGGTTTACGCGGAAGTGTTGGAAAATAGAACACTTATCAAAAGTGAGGGTGATTTGGGTGAAACTCCAGATAATCCCTAGAAGTGGTATAGGATTGGAGGGGGTGCTTGGAACATAAAAAAACATATTTTTTTTCCTTGGTAGCGCGTTTGGAGACCGTCCCTGTTGCTCTTGTAGTGCTTTGCTGGCTGAGCCACCTTTTTTCTCTCTCTTGTTTGTTTGCTATTATTTATAAATATAACTACAAATATATCTATATAACTATTATTGTATACACATAAATTGTTAATATATTTTTTGGAGTTTTAACCGCAGCCATGATTGTCTGCATATATTAACATAAACCACTATGAAAATTGCACATATCAACGTGAGATCACTTTTTACAGGCTTCTACGACTTTTCAAACTTAGTACAATCTAATGATTTCGATGTTGTGATGGTCACTGAAACCTGGCTTTCAGAAAATTGTGATGTCAATCTTGTAAATATACCTAATTATAAATTATTTCGTAAGGATAGAATTGGCAGAGGTGGAGGAGTGGGGGCTTATGTCAAATCATGTTTAAATCGAACAATTATGACTTTTAAATTTCATATTAATGAGTTATTGGAGTATTTATGTTTAAAAATTTCTCTACCTAATAAAACCATATTTATCGGAGTATTTTATAGACCACCAAAAACAAACATAAATACATTTATCTCGGACTTTGACAATATTTTGAGTGATGCCCTACCTCTGGCGGATGTTTTCGTGTGTTTGGGTGACTTCAATGTCAATTTTTTAAATTTAAATAACCCCGTTTTACACACTTTTGAATCATATGGATTTTCACAGATTTTAGATGAACCAACCAGAATAACGAGTATATCTAGTACTTTAATTGATTTGATATTCAGCATTTTCAAACTGAGTTGGAAAATTTACCATGGCACCACCTATTTCGGGAACATAATATAGAAAATAAAATTAATATTTTTAATAATCTAATTACAGATTTATTCGATAGGCATGCCCCAATTCGAGAAGTAAGAGTTACAAAACCCAAAACGCCCTGGCTAAATGAAGATATCATAAACTTAAAAAAACGTAGAAATAAAGCATGGCAAAAATATAAAAGAACTGGGTTGGATCTTGACCGGGAAAATTATAAAGTACTAAGAAATCAAATTGTTTCTTCTACAAGAGAAGCAAAAAAGAACTACTTAATTGGCATATCTGCCCAAAATAACTCTGCGAAAACACGGAGGGCCCTTAGAGATCTTAATATCCGCACTAACAAACAAAATTCTCTGCCTTATGACTTATCTAATCCGGAAGAAATTAATAGATACTTTTCCTCTTTTTTACAGAACGTTTCAAATAAATGTGACAAAAAAATTGATTTTTATAATAGTAATTTTTATAGTCCTAATTTATCATTTAGTTTCTCTTTCACGAATATTGATGGCATACATCATATCTTACATAACATAAAAACGAATGCTTTGGGAATCGATAATATCAACTCTAAAATGTTGAAACTTTGTAGTCCTTTTATCGACCACATTATTTTACACATTATTAACTACATTATTGAAAAGGGTACTTTTCCAACATTGTGGAAAACTGCCATTAGAATACCTTTGTCGAAGATAAACAACCCAAAATCTTTTTCAGATCTGCCCATTATCAGCATTTTGCCTGCGCTTTCGAAAATTTTAGAAAAAGTTCTCTACCAACAAGTTTATAGTTATTTCATGTCTAAGAGGTTGATACCTGATATCCAATGTGGTTTTAGGCGGGACTTTGGCACAGCCACTGCCTTAACAGCAGTCCTTGATAAGATCATTAAGGCGTCTGACGAGGGCGACGTGAGTGTGCTCATTCTGCTGGATTTTTCAAAAGCATTCGATACACTTGACCATCGGCTACTTTGTGCTAAGTTAAAATACTATGGCTTTGACCAACTTGCATTGGAATTTATTAAATCTTTTTTAAGTAATAGGTTTCAGAGCGTGGTATATGAGGGTGTCGAATCTAGCAGGGTGGGCATTCGCTCTGGAGTGCCTCAGAGTTCTATCCTCTCTCCTTTGTTATTCATTATATACACAATCGATATAATCACATCTCCGATTTATTGTATGGCTTATGCTGACGATACGCAGCTATATTATTCGTTTAAGCACTCGGACATTTTACAAGCTGGACAAAATATTTCTAGGGACTTAAATACTATAAAAGCACTTTCAGATGAACATAATTTAAACCTAAATTCGGATAAGTCAAGGGTGTTATGCTTCGGTAGTAATTTTAAGAGAAATATTATTAAGAATTCACTAAATCTACAAATTGATGACAGGCCTCTAGCTTTTGTCTCTGGTGCAAAGAATCTCGGATTGTTGATTGACGAAGAGTTACGTTTTGGTGAACATCTAAAACAGCTTATTAAAAGAGCCTTTTGCTCATTAAAAGTATTATACAGTAATAGACATATTCTCAGTTTTAATTTCAAAAAAATTCTCTGTGAATCGTTGTGCCTCTCATTTTACATACTGCGATTTTATTTATGGCCCCTGTCTATATGAGATTGATAAGGGCAGAATACAAAAAGTCCAAAACGCATGCTGCAGATTGATATTTGGCCTTAGAAAATACGACCACATCTCGGCGAAAGTGTCGGAATGCAACTGGCTCAATATGAGTAATCGCAGGACTTATCACCTGGGAAATTTTATACATAAAACTATTAACAAGCCAAATACTTCTGAATTAATAAAAAGCAAATTTATCCCTAGACATAATATTCATAAAGTAAATGTAAGATATCCTAAAAAACTCACAATGCCCAGACATAAAACAGCTATGTTTAAAAGAAGTTTCTCTTTCAATGCTGTTAATCTGTATAATTCACTGCCTGAAGAATTTAAACTTTATAATATTAACAAGTTTAAGTATAAACTCCGATCTCACTTATATTGTGAACAATTGCGTGGACGGTAGTCTGGTCAGCGGGGTGCTGCGATGGGCGACTTGGATGGCTCCTTCCTTAAAATAAAATTTAAAATAGTTGAAGGGTGCTGCTTAAGATGATTTTAAATTGGTATGTACGCGGGTATTTTGACGCTCTTTCTCTTCTTGTGCTTGGTGATCAACGATTTTTTCTTTGAGAAAAGGGAATAATGAGGTTCTTTTTTTAGTTTTATTTAGTGTAGTGCTATTAATAATTTATTTGTTTTTATGTTTAAGTTGGAGAGGTGTGGTGGGCTCGCAAAGGTTGAGTGAGAGTAGCCATAGGCTAGACTTCGCCTGGGTGGGTGCACTTCCCTCTTTTAGTTTTTCCTTCATTTCTGATATTATGTTTACCATTATGTTTTATGTATTACTATTTCTGAAAATAAAAGCCGTTTATTATTATTATTATTATTATTGTTACGTTTTTCCCGTGGGTTCTTAACAGAATTACAACTTTGCTATTTTCAACTAATACTCTCTTTATTCACTACCACTGTATACAATTTAACACTCTAAACTACTCTTATAACTTTACAACTAATATCTATTCAACACTCAATGATTAACTGAACTGAACTCTGACTAACCGACTGACTAACATTGGCCTTAGGTCTGCTTATATATAATCTCCAATCCATCACGAATATTCGGGAAGCAGGGACAGACAGGGAAGCGAGCGGCACGGCGGCGGCTAGTTTTATAGGGTAGCACAAAAACGTTCGGATGGTTGTTAGGCTAGCCGTAACATTGCCTCCCTCTTAATTCTGATCGTCCCGATCAGCTACTTCATGTCCGTGATATGCTTTCAACCTGTCGAGGTGGACAACTTTCAGTTTGCTTCTGGGGCTACGCTGAATTCTATACACAAAGTCATTAATTCTTTTGATGACCGTATAGGGTCCTTCCCATACTGGTGTTAGCTTGGGAGATCTCCCTGTCTTCCTTTGCGGGTTATATAACCAGACTTTATCGTTCATCCGAAATCCCCTAGAGTTAGGTTGGAGATCATATCGAGCCTTCATTCGGTCACTGGCGAGACGTTCAACCGGTAGTCCCACATCATTCTGTTTCATCTTCCCACTGGATCTTGTCTGGGATCCTTGACTTGAGGCACAGGTTGAACACTGCTGGCACCATGATTTCACATCCTGGCAGTAGTTGACCCAGTAAAATCTGTCGCGGATCTTGTCAATCATTCCGTTAACTCCGAGATGAGCACCAAACTTTCTATTATGTACTTCGTCCAGAACTTCCGATACCCTCTTCCTTGGTACCACTAACTGCGTCTTCACTACTTTGCCATCGGCGCTTTCCCAGGCTCGTTTAAGGAGTCCATTTTCAACTACCAGGGAGTCCCACTGAGCCCACAGAGATTTAAAAGTAGATCCCTTAGTTGAAATATCTCTCCAGCTTGGTCTTGGTTGACGTTCTTCCTTAGCTTTTAGTAGTAGTGCTATTTCATTATCCTCAAGCTGATCTTTCTTTAGTTGCTCTGTGGTCCACTGCTGATCAACCTTAAACTTGATTCGCCTAATGGGAGTGATTCCTTCTCGTTGGTCAATTCTTTGGCGATGTTTATAATTACCCTCACATGACCTTCTGGATAAAGCATCTGTATTACTATGCCATCTTCCTTCCCTGTGCTTAGCCTTAATGTTATATTGTTTCAACTCTTCCTGACTTGGCTTTGAACTGCTGTTGTCTCTGGATGGAGCTGTAGGTCGTAGTTGTACTCGACAGTCTCTCTTAAAATGCCCAATGTTGCCACATATATAGCACTGATTTGAAACATTTCGGTTATGTGGCCTATCTTCTAGTGGATCCCGGAATCTTTGTACTTGACAGTCTCTTTTGAAATGTCCAGTCCTGCCGCATCTATAGCACTGATTTATAGCCTTTCGATTACATGGTCTAACTTCTGTTGGCTCCCGGAATATCCGTACTCGACAGTCCCTTCTGAAATGTCCAGTCTTTCCACATCTATAGCACTGATTTGATGTATTTCGGTTATGTGGCCTATCTTCTATTGGCTCCTGGAATCTTTGTACTCGACAGTCCCTTTTGAAGTGTCCAGTCTTGCCACATCTATAGCACTGATTACGGTTGTATGGCCTAACTTCTGGTGACTCCCGGAATCTCCCCGTGGCCTGAAGAACTTCGGTTAATTTCTTCAAAATACCGCCCATTTCAGTTAGTTCACAGCTGTTCGCCAAATTTTCTTCCTTGATGGATACGTCCCTGATTGCTGGCTTAGAGATGTTACAGGCCGCCTCGATTTCCAGAGCTCTACCCAAAACTTCACTGCTGTTATCAAATTTGGCTAGGCGTAGCATTTTCTGAGTTTCTGGATCTCTAATACCATCCACGAAATATTGGGCAGCAAGTTCCTCTTGAAATTCCTCTGCCGCTCCCGGGTAGGCCAATTGAATGAGACGTCTAATGTCTGCCTCAAATTCTTGCAGGTTTTCACCAGGCTTCTGATGCCGAGACTTTACTTGTGCCTGATACAGTTGTCTTCGGTGTTGGTCTCCAAATCGTCTCTCCAGGACAGCTACAAGTATGTCATATTTCCCCTGCTGGCTGATGGGAATAGTCTGTAATAGTTCCAGGGCAGATCCACGAAGCGCAACCACTAGTGATGTAGCCATTTCTTCGTTATTCCAACCGTTGGCAACAGCGGCGGCTTCAAATTGCCTTCTGTACATTGTCCACGATGTTTGACCGTCATACGTTGGAGGTTTAATGTTTTGACCTGAGGCGAATGCCCTCTCGGTGGGTCCTTGATGTTTTAGTCTGGTAACTTCTGCTTGTAGATTCTTCATTTCTTTCTGTACGTCTCCTACTTCTTTTTGTATATTGTTTACTTCTTTTTCAAATTTCTCATTTTGTCCGTCCAATATTTTCTGTAATTTTCCTTGCTCGCCTACAATTACATCCAGCATCCATTTCTGAAGCTGGTCTTGCTCTGCTTGCCTTTTTTCTTCCTGGTCTTGTAAAATTTTCTGAAGCCGGCCCTGTTCTACTTGTCTTTTGTCTTCTTGGTCTTGCAAAATTTTCTGAAGCCGGTCATCCTGTTCTTTTTGCCACTTATCTTCCTGGTCTTTTAAAATTTTCTGAAGCCGGTCCTGTTCTGCTTGTCTTTTAGAATTTAGATTTTCCATGAAATCGGCCAACATTTTATTTATTTGCTCCATTTCTGACGTTTGTTGCCTTGTATTAACCATAGAATGTTATAAAATTTAACCAGAATCCACCAATCAAACAGTCTCGTTGACTTACTTGTACCTCTTCTCGAAAAATACTTCGCAAGTCCGGTCCCTTCACAATCCGACTTCTGATACCAAATGTTACGTTTTTCCCGTGGGTTCTTAACAGAATTACAACTTTGCTATTTTCAACTAATACTCTCTTTATTCACTACCACTGTATACAATTTAACACTCTAAACTACTCTTATAACTTTACTCAATGATTAACTGAACTGAACTCTGACTAACCGACTGACTAACATTGGCCTTAGGTCTGCTTATATATAATCTCCAATCCATCACGAATATTCGGGAAGCAGGGACAGACAGGGAAGCGAGCGGCACGGCGGCGGCTAGTTTTATAGGGTAGCACAAAAACGTTCGGATGGTTGTTAGGCTAGCCGTAACATTATTATTATTATTATATTCCGCTGACCAACGCTTCCAGAAGATTTGATGGATGTTAGTGCATCTTTGCCAGAAATTTAACCGATTTTCGGTTATGCAAGAAACATCTTTTTCTGGAAAGCTTGTCAGCGGCTCCCCCATTAGAAAGTGCGATGGGGTCAAACAAGTATAATCCGCTGGGTCGGTGGATATCGGGACAAAGGGGTCTTGAATTTAATATAGCCACAATCTGTGCTACAACTGTAGAGAACTCTTCGAAGGTCAAACACGAATTCCCTACAGCCATTCGCAAGTGTGATTTAACAGATTTTTTTTCGGCCCCCCAAAGCCCCCCCCCCCCCCCCCCCAATGCGGACTGTTTGGAGAAATGAAATTACATTCAATTTCCCGTGTCGACAAAAACTTTAATACAATTCAAATTCGATAGTGATTTAAAAAACTTGTATACATCCTTAAGCAGATTGTTAGAGCCCTGAAAGTTAGTGGCGTTGTCACTGTGAATAGTAACAGGGGTTGACACGTCGTGCAATGAATCTTTTTCATGTTAACAGAAATGCTCCTGCTGAGAGATTTGAAACTATTTCTAAGTGTATGGCTTTGGTAACCATGCAAACAAACAATGCTAAATAGGCCTTAGAAGGAATGGTCTTCCGAAGTCTTGACTGTTTGATTAGAATGGGACCACCAAAGTCAACGCCAACTTTTAAAAATGGTCTTGCTATTGTAGTTCTATCTAATGGCAATGACCCCATAATTTGTTTTGCCGCTTTAGCCCTAAATCTAAAACATGTTACGCAATCTTTAAGTACCGACTTGACTTGGCTTAATCCATGAACCTTGATCGGTTGGGACCTCCACTGGAAACCTCTTCCGTCTGTACCTAAGCTCACCCGGTATAGGCGTATCCAGGGCTTACCGGCAATCCCTGTGATGATTCTCACCTGGTTGTGTGTAGTTGACGTCTCGGAGAAGTTGTTACATAAAAAAAGAAATGGACAAGTTTTAAACCAACTTATACCGCTAATTAATTAATTATTCAGGAAAGTATCCTGTGGACCTCAGTTCGACATAGGAGATATTAAACGACAACTTGAAAATTTACTGGTTACAGCAGATATAATCAGAACTTAAATTACAATTTTCAGTTCAGCAAAAATTATAAATAACTATAGTTAAATATCATTATAAATAATTACTGTTACTCAAGATATTTCTTTTCTTTACTTTGAGATATGAAATTCAAAAGAAATTATGATTGAAATTAAAAATTGAAAAGAAAATTATGAAACTTGTCCAAACAGTGGCTCTCGGCAACTTCAAATAAAAGATAACTAGATTTTTATGATAAATAAGAAAATCGAGGTATAACCTCTCTATAAATGGGTCTTATTATAACTCAAAATAAGTAATTTCTATTACTTTTTTTTATATGGCCCTTGGCACATAAACGATAATTGAAAAAAATGAAAAAATCGAGGTACAACCTCTTTTTAAACGAGTCTTATGACTCCAGATAAGTAATGTCTATTACTAAATCTATAGATATGGTCCTTGGCACATAAACAATAATTGAACGTAAATTACCTCTCAATTAATTAAAGATAAAGATAAGATAATCACTATCTCGCCTTGAGATAGGAACTTAGATAAACGATAAAGAAAAATAAACCAGGTAAATTTACACACGTGTACTTAAACCTCTCATATATGTAAATTAATGTCGGTACATCATTGCTGAAACGTGACACGGTAAGTGCTAATAATTATAGTTTGATGTTACAAATAAACTGAAATATTAATGAAATAAGCCTGAAAAAAACTATAACCAACAAAACTATGAGGGAAAATCCAGAGAAATTCTACTACAAATTCAATTAACTACCATTACAGGAAAAGATAAAATCCGCTCTGAGAATCACCCAAATAATACTGTTCAATCTAAACGAAAATACGTAAAATAATATGTGTGACCGTTAATTTCGTTCAAAATCGGTATTGAACTTAAAGGTCACCACAAAAAATTAAGATTTGTTAAAATCGCAAGTCACTCGAAAGTGTAATACAAAAATGCTAAATTCTTACTTTAGCGAAATATGATTATCCGAATCAGAAACGATTATTAATTCTGTATTTAAAATATGAAAAATTTAGCGAAATGTATGCAAGATTAATAAAACATTTTAAGATCAAATTATTATCACTTACCGGTTCGACCGTTACCACAAAGATGAAACGACCTTCCTTTCAAAAATTTATAAGTTCTACCTATTCTGACTTCCGATGCTGTGATTGGGCAATTTAAATCAAGTGACAACCGTTGTAGGAAACCCGGCGTCAAACTAACGAAACACTCAGCATACGCTAAATGTAACAATCTATTGTAAATTACATGGTTAAATGACAGGTATTGAACAACGTACTACGCCCTTCAATTACCAACTATACAAGATAAGCCCGTTTCCGAACATATGGCATTCACTCAATAAAGAAATCTGCAATGACACGAATCCATAAGTTATGGATATAAATCTGCGTACCTGTTCTTCTTAAATAGTTAATTGTGCGAAATATATCCATTCACCGATAGGTGTCACTGCCGATTAATATCGCGAACATCGAAAACCATTGATAAATAGATAGAATTTAGTGGAGCGGAATAGACTGATATTTGTTAACTTATATTCCGTTACAAGATTAAACGTCTAGACATTGTATAATATTCCTAAAATAAAACCAAAATGAACCAGGAAATCACTACATCAAATATGGGGCTGCCCCAAAGCTGCACCACATTTGCAAACTTTAATAAACGAACCTATTGCAAACTATTACATATAGAACAAAATAAAAACCAAAGGATGTAGCTTAGGGAATAAGCTATCAGTTGCGGGTTCATACATTCAAATTTGTTCACAACTTTGGAAATTACACCATGTTAAAATTTTACTATAAATTGGGGTGCCCAACTTTCTATATTGAACTGTTTATAGTAGGTCGGGGAATAACGGCTTTAAGTCAGAAAATCATCGTTTTGCAAGAAAGAATATTTGATCTAATATTTGGCCACTAAATTTTTGCAGTGCTAATATATCCGAGAACTATAATAATTTTTTGAAATTCTTAAACGTATTTTGAAAGGCTTATCATTTCTTCATAAAAATGACTTATTGATTTTAGCCAAGCTTGCTTCCATGCACCGGTCAGCCCTTGCCTACTAATAGTATGAAACCTCGATCAATCTTAAGCTTTCCAGATAGTAAGGTCAGCAAGCAACCACAAGAAATTACATCTAAAATGACTTTTGCTGAACCGAGCAAGTCGGTTAGGTTTAATTTGGAAGCAAGTAAGCAGTCAAAGGAAAGCAAAGGAACATTCGGGCAGTCGATGTTTGCAAATCCATTTGAATCTTTCTTTGGCCGAGCTGCTCCAGTTAATGCCCAGACTGAGTCCGTGGTAAGTACTGGATATAACAGATTTATTTGTGCATTAATATTCATTGGTGAATCATTTATTATATTAGATATTTAGAAAGTGTAATTTCCCTGAAATATTTTGCTTAGTTCTGCGCATTGTTAAGGTTCTATATAGAGTTGCAGTGTTTTAAAAGTGTAGCTATAGCATTACATCATGAAATCCGAGCTATAATTTAGTATTTACAAATAAAGTTAACCAAACTTAAATTCGTATGAGTAGCAATTTTATTATCCAATGTCACGTTGACGGGAGAGATCTGTAAACATGCCCAGGTTGCTGGAAAGTTACTGTCACCATCAAAAATACTCACGTTACCTTTGAGGTGATAATGTCAGGTAAAATATTGACTTTACATGATATTACTAAAACACTGGGCATTTATTATCGGTCTGTAGAAAATGTTCCACAAACTGCTAGTTCTTGGTAAAATATCTGCCTCTCAAGTACTATGAATGTCGACGTCTTACCAAAATAAACCGACGGCGACGGTACAAAATTCCTAAGTAAATTTACATATAATAATTATGTTTTTAGCATGGCCAAATATTGCGGTAAGGTTTTTCATGCAGCAAGTTGGAACATAAATATACACATAACCTTTCTAGGGTCAAAATAATTTATTAACTACCATCAATCCATATTTACACATGACCTTAGAACAATTGAGAGAATCCCCTTGAAGGGAAGGGGTAGTGTGGGACTCACCACTGGCATACCCACTAAAAACTCAGCTACATTCCGACCTGTGCTTTAACTCTAGGGGTCTCTACTGCAAGCCGGAGGGGAGAAGTTCCGGGATTGGCGCCTATAAAAGTCCTGGTCTTCTTATTGGATATGCCTCTCTGTGATTGCTGGATCACGCCTCGCGTAGTTTATTGTGTCGTGTTTCTCTCGATGAGTTGTAGGGAGCCGGTTTGGATGTTACTCCACTCCTGCTCTGTGCTAATTAGCACTGGTCGTATTTGTGTGTTCACACAAGTAGAGTTCTAGGTCTTCTGTTTGTGGTTCATCTGCTTCTTCTTCCGGGGATGTCGTCTGGATTGTAGTCTACTGCTTGCCTCAGTTCCTCATCGGCATGGTTCTCTGCTCTTATGAATACGCGCCTAGCGTTATTGACTATAAAGTCTTCTAGTTATTGCCACTGTAAGTCTGCCTACAGGACATTATTTCCCACGAACCAAGGTGCGCCAGCTGCCAGCCTGAGTAGCTTGTTTTCTGTTCCTGTGAGCACTTTCAAAATTTCATGCTGTATTTCGCTGCGTATCCTATTACGCTCTTTTGGGCGCAAACCTTCACTCCAGCTTAGAAGGGACTGGGAGTGAATAATCTCAAATCGAAAGAAAAAAAAATAATTTTGAGAATTTAAAATTAGGTATTGAATGAAATAAAGAAATAAAGTATGTCAATGCGTAGGCTAAAACGAGCTGTCGCCGAGCGTATAAATTAGGCTCTAGCTCAAATGCCGGAGAGTAGGGTGCGGGTTGATTTATTTAAGGTGCCACGGGCTTTTAGCAGCACAAGCGAGAATTACTCCAAAGTTGATATATCGAACTCGTTTTAGCTTAGGCTTCGCGTCAAAACAAATGTATACCAAAAATTCGTTATTTATTTCTGCCAGGAAAATCGATCGATAAAAACAAAAATTAGTTAGAAAATTAGATTAAATATATATTCCGACAATTCATCAGTAGCAATAACGGAAAAATAATTACCCAGCAATTAATCAAAAATCAAAGTCGGTATAAAGCAAGTACCCCAATTTAACCGAAAACTAAAGTCGATGAGAATAATACTCAAAAATTTATCAAAGACAACTAAAGTAAACGATGAACAAATACTCGAATATTAATCAAAGGTAAGTCAGGAATGAATTAATTATTGAGCGCAAAATAATAAAAGAAACAGATACTTACTGTAATGGGCCTTTCCTTCAGAGTCACGATCAAAAAAATAATCAATTAAATAAAACAGGTAAATAAACAAACAAAGGATTGATTTTATTACCTAATAATAAAATATCACAGCTGTCAGGAGGGAGAAAAGAAAATTAAGTTGAAGAAAATTTCAGTAGTTGATTCTTATGGTTACTGTACTCTTAAAGGTCGGCTTTACTCGGTGAAAATAATTCACACGCTTACTCCAAACAAATTCCGAAATATTTAATTAACTTCTCGTTATAGGTAAGTTCAATTAGCCCGAGTAATCACCTAATTAAAGACTAATTCACGGTTATCGAATCATGATCCGTCACATATACCGTATAACTAACTAACTATGGCTATTCAGTTCAGTTAAGTTTCATTGATAACTGCCGTAAAGACAATACATAAATAAACTAGTTAGACTTGGTATTATTATATCCACTAATTAATTACAGACCTTAACATATGGCAATTTACTCCACGGTCAAGTTACCAGTAGGACAACGATAATAAACAATCTATTCGAGTAAAGAAAATCAAGCAATAAAAAAAACAATTAAAAATAAGTCCACTAGGAAACTAGTAATGATCCGATCTACAGTTATCCAACGTAAGCCAGAAATCGTGAAAATTGATTACAATAATAAACTAGTTCGACCTACTACGTTATTGCGTCAGTCAATTAACAGTTCAAAAGAAATAAATTCGATCCAAAATCTGATTTACTCTAGATCAGCGGATCTAACTGAATTTTAGAATTTGATTAAATAAAAGCCAGCATTTTAGGCTCGTCAAAATTACCCAAAAATAATAAAAAAAAAATCAAAGTTCGCTTGAGGGAAAATTTGGGAATTTAATTTATATAAAATCAAGTATTTTAGACTTGACAAGATTGTCCAAAAATTCAAAGTTTATTAAAAGAAAATTTGAATGACTAAAGGTTGCCTTAATTAAGGAGAAAGAGGTTAAAAAATGTTATTCTTTGTTCAAAACAAAGCCAAAAAAAATTATAATTAGAGATCGTAGTTAATTACACAAATTTGCCGCAACATCGATAGATGAATAAGAAAATAAAATGGAAATTGCTCACTTGGTCGATAAGTAACTCCTCAGGCATCTTCCAGAAAGAACTGCTCACAGTACGAAGTTGACTTCCTTGACAGGCGTAGCCAAGGAACACTCTGTCGCTAACGATGCCCGTAGATAACGAAGAACAACTCGACGGTGGCAATAGGCCTTACAGTAGAAATAAACCCAACGGTAGTAGTAACCCCAACGGTAGTCGTTAACTCAACGGTGGTAGTAACCCCAACGGTAGTTCCCTGTGAAAGAACACATATTCAAGGTTCCACACGTAACTCTTAATGGACGAGCATTATAACTCGGCGATCAAAATGGATCAAGGAAAAAGAGAAATCAGAATTAAAAAAAAAAAACAATAATTTACCTGTGTAGGGGTAGCCAGTTGCTTAACGCTAGACGGCTTTTAGTTGGGCAAGTGGGCTTCTGTAAGAGATTAAAAAGGGAATTAAAATCTGCCCACGTGCGTCACAAAATGATGGCGTTCACAGAGAGACAAAAAAAATGCACAAAAAAACTCAACTGACCTTGCAAAGCAGCCCTCAAATCCCACAAAGGGCAGTTTCAGACACCAACACTTACGAAAAGATAAGGTACAACTAAAGACTGAAACTGTTAAAATGACCCGGTCAGAAAAATCCCATTAACAGGTGAAAATCAAAATTGACTCCGACCGGCGCGGCGTCTAAAATGACTGCTGGACTCGGTTCGTCGTAAAAGAGTGACCCAAGCGACCGAAAAGCGAAGAGCAGTACCGCACGAAGATTCTTACCCCGGAAGAAACTCGCTCAACCAATGAACTTCCAGTATAGTCGATCACATGTTCCTCTCAATAATTCATCCGAGGGAATTCAACGATAAAAACCTGGGAATTCGATGCAGAGGCATCCCAAAAAAAAACTACCCAGAATAGCCAAAAGGGCATGGTCATCAAGCCACTCCAACCAATAGAATTTCCCAGTTTTCCAGGGATAATTAATTAGCTGCGCGCGCGATGAAACTTGGTAGCCAATCCGAAACCAGTACGTACTACGAAAATATTAGAAGG
>MU186107.1:0-15715 GCA_016904865.1 Pissodes strobi | reverse complement strand
CTTTTATGGTGATTTTATACATTCAAAAATCAAAATCACAAACACTTTTAAACCCAAGCCAAGCTTAAACGCACATAACAGAAAATAAACGCAACTAAACAAAACGGCAGATTTCATAAACATGAAGCTCGTTCTGGTCACTGTTTAGAAAATCGATGCTCCTCTTAACTCTGAAAGTGTAATAGTAAACCGTATTACAAAAGATTTAGATCATATATATTTGCTAACCAAACAGATTATAATAGAATCAAATGCAAATGAATTTAATATCAGAATATGCTGGATACCGGGACGCGATTTTACTAAATATATACTATTACCTCACAGCGACACGCCCCTAACCCGCGCTATTAGCCTACGCATGACTGCAAAATCTAGCCGCGATCTCTGGATTGCGCTTCGCTCGCTCCGGGGGTGCAAACAACACAAACCACAGCATATATCATACTGAAGCAGTTATTTAACTTGGCATCCTCAAATTCCGAGCATCTCATTTCATGCACGAACTCTCACATCGGATGACGTGCTGAATATGGCGACCATTTTTTTGGGCAGATATATTTTTGAAAAAGAGGCCAATTTAAGTCGTTCTAGAGCCGACAAAATTGTGATGATATCGAAAAACTGAGAGGAGAGTTCGATAAATGAGAAAAACTCTCCAAATGTTTCTCTATTTCCAAAAGTCGGCAAAATGGACTTTTCAGGGAAAATGTGAAATCATCAATTTCTAGGACAAAAAAATTAAAGCATTTATTTTTTTGTCTAAAGAAGTTTCACTTTATTAATATGTTATTATGTTAATATGAACCTGGTAGGGCTAAATGGGCAACATATAAATTGATAAAAATATGCTAAAACCTTTAACTATCAAAACTAGAATTTGGCTTTATATTATGGTTTAAAAGTAAAAGTAATAGAACAAAATCCTATTAAGATTAGAAAACCATCCTCTGCTATATAGCTTTGAACAGCTATTTTAGATCATTATCTAGTAAGCAAATTTAATCAAGCCACTTTTGAATTTGTATTAAATGTTCCTCAAATTGCACTGTTAGACCATACAATGAGAAACAGTATATTTTGCACAGCATATCAGTATCACAGCTCACAGATTGTAATCTGTGTTAGTATTACGAATGAGTTAATCTCATATGAAAACTGCCCTACGCACTTTAGCTAAAAGGAAAAACTCATTAGTCTAGGTATTATGTGAATCTTCCCTCTTTTTATGGCCTCTTGTCAATATCACTGATTGCTCAAACGTAACCATTTAATTACACATATTCTATGTTATAACAAATTGAACACTTGATACAAGATTTTGTGTATATCATCTAAAATAAGTAAATATACTGAAAATTTGGAATTCGATAAATATATATTGCGTATAGACCGAGCTGGATAATCAACATACAAAATAAGCCGTTTATTAATACTAATCTGTAATGACTGAGGCTAAGGCATTTTTAGTGGTAATAAGAATGGGCTCCTCAATTATTAATATTTATAAAATGTGTGAAAAAACGTTATTAATATGTGCTGAAACTTAAAACTAAAGTGGTATCCTCGTAAATTCACATCATGAGTAATATACATACCTTGTAAGATGTTCAAAAAATTAGACCACCAGTCATAGATTCCCTCTTTAGTCCATCGGTGAGCAATGAGTTTGTGAAGAGGTTTCCTAAGCAATCTGTAGCACGTTTACTCTCAATATTTTGATGACGTTGCTCTAAAAACCATACATGCAAAGGCAGGTTTTGGAAAAGCGTATTTTGGATGGTATTCTGTAAAAACAATGCCATAATAAATGGTGATTATATTTTTCGCATGTTATAGAAACACCTAGTTGGCAAGAAAAATTAAAAAGTCCATCATTTAAATTAAATTGTAAAAACCATAGGCAGTCTGTTAATAGAAAAAGGCCATTTAACATTTAATATTAATAAAACGCATGTATCACTGAATAGCTTCATAGTTTTTTTTAATATAAAAAGTAAATGCTAATCAATACTTTAATCAATGTACTTACATAATGTCCATCTTCAAAAGGTGATAATATATTCATACCTTTTCAGATGTAAAAGATCAAATATGTCCATTGCTTGGTGATACAATGATTCTCAATGTTAGCAATTTTTAAGCAACTAAACGATTTGCACATATTATCATCCATGAGGTTTTATATTCTAATAGTTATCATTAACATTTCAACTGTAAAAAAATATTTTATTAATTATAAGACCAATTTTAGATTTTAAGTTCAATCAGGTGAAGACTTTAATACTTCAGATTGATTCTTACTTACTTATGAACCTGGTTTTTGGCGTTGCAATCAAGAGATTCATCTGAAAAATAATAGGAGACCTTACTTTCTTATTCCCTACATGTTTTACATGCCTTGACCATTCCAAATTAAGATTGTATTTATAATTGGAAAATTGCTCCTCAGATAGTCCCATACATGCCAGCGCAGCGTCTCTTTGAAGCCGTCTTGCCAGTTTCCTTAAGAACCGATCTCTGCACGTTGCAGTTGATGGACATATCTCAGACACATTTACCATTAATGCGGGCGTACCTCAGAGCGCAATACTTTCACCAACTCTGTTACTCACCTATATTAATGATCTGCTGACCGAAATTAATAATCCTATTTAGTTTTGCACCCTTGTCTCCCAATTTAGAGAAAAAACCTTTACCAGCGACTGAGACTTATCACCGCAGACAGAATCAAATTACAACAATTAATCAAGATGTGGAGAATGTTCACACTTGGAGCAACAGGAATTTGGTACAGTTCTATGTTGCCAAAACCCAAGCAGCCACGTTAACCAAGGAAACCAATACGGCGAACCCTGACATCATTATGGCAGGATCAACCATTCTTTCATCCTCGTCAAACGGACTACTGGGTGTGTCAGTCAACAGCAACCTGTCCTAGCATGACCTCGTTACTAACATTGCAAAATCAGCCTCGCAGAAGCTTGATGCGCTATTTCGCAACAAAAACTGCATACAACGCAGCAGCAACACTACAAAGCGCAAATCCCAGATAACACCCGACATCCAATGGATATCCGTTTTAGGTACAAAATGTGTACAGATGACCAGGAACATCGAATGGACATCCAATGGACTATATTTTCTGGACATTAATTGGACAGCCAGAAACGGATATCCAATGGAAGTCCATTTAGTGTCCACAAATGATATAGAAATCATGGTCATAAGCTGGATGACAAATGGACATCCAATGAACTATATTTTCTGGACATTAATTGAACAGCCAGAAGCGGATATCCCGTGGATATCCATTTAGTGTCCACAAATGTATATAGAAATCATAGTCATAAACTGGATGTCAAATGAACATCCAATGGGGTATATTTATTGGTCATTAATTGAACATCCAGAAATGGATATCCAGTGGAAATCCATTTAGTGTCCACAAGTATCAAGCTCAAATCGTGTTGCTGAATATATATGAAGGGTACATGGGAAAAACGATCTAAGCGCCATTTTCTTAGGAAACTTTTTTATTATTGATTTTACAGAAAATTTTATTCTTGATAAAATTTGGTGCTTGGAAAAAAACTAATTTTGATAATGCTAAATTAAGGATAAGTTATACAGGGTACTTAAAAATATATAAAAATTATGGTTAAAAAAACAAACACTTTGGAATATCGGAAAACCTTCTACAGAAAAAATATAGCTCCTATTAAGATAAAAATAAGTCAAATACAATTTTTTCCAAAAGTGCACCGTTGCGGAGAAAATCCATGTCAATTATTGAAAAATCCCTCTTTTTCTTAATTTTGTCGTTATTTTTTTTCATTAACGATGCACTTTTGAAAAAAATGGTATTTGACTTTTATTTTTATCTTAATAGGAGCTTTATTTTTTCTGTAGAAGGTTTTCCGATATTCCAAAGTTTTTGTTCTTTTAACCATCGTTTTTGTATTCTTTAAGTATCCTTAATTTGGCATTGTCAAAATTAGTTTTTTTCCAAGCACCAACTTTTATCAAGAATAAAATTTTCTGTGAAATCAATAATAAAAGTTTTCTATGGAAATAGCGCTTAGATCGCTTTTCCCCAGTACCCTTCATATGTGAGCAATCACCTTCTTGGAATTCAACCCTTGATATCGGTTCCAACTAGTGCGTTTCCTAGAGCCTAGTCTATTTACATTTACGATTATTAGTTTTAAGAGTTAACCATCCAGCCAGATGTTTCTGTTATATTGCCTGTTGAGTGTAAAGGATCCTTAAATAATAGGGACACTGTGACCCAACGGAGAGCGCATTTTGTATAGTTCAAGTTTAGAATAAATTATTTTTTAAAAGATATTAGTTTTCGTGTCTGACATATATTTATCTATGAATGTGGTTTGGTTAATATTGTGAATATAATTATCTCCGATATATCCCGTGACGCAGGCATTTTCATTAAGGCGGGAACAGACTTTATAGGTAAGTGTTAATTTTAAATCATTAATTAATTATATTCTATTTTGCTACATTTCCTTTGTAAAATTCCTAATTATATATTATTTGTTGGGTTTTATTAGTTTTTTAGATATTAAATAGCGGAGGGTTAGCTATTTATTAGTTATAGCGTTGTTTGAATAAAGGTTATAGGTATATTTTTTGTTATAGGTACGTACAAAAACTTGGTACCAAGTTTTTGTTTTAATCTGTTTTATATTACCTTCCTATTTTATAGTTCCTTTACTATATTTATTTCATTTTACAGAAACTTTTAATTCTTTCACAAAATTAGGGAATCGCAATGCGTCAACAATTTATTGTCAAAAATCCAAATTCAATATGGCGTCAATAGTTATCCAACAGGAATATTTTTTGTTGTATATATTATGATTTTTGCTAGAAAATGGTAATTCCAATAAAAAAAAACGTAGGGCAACATCATGGTTGTTCTATTTAAGGCTTTTTCGATGGCCTAGATAACGAAAATTTGGAACAAAAGCAAGGGCGATAATAATTGCAAATAACAGATTCGGCTTTTATTATACACAAACAAAACCCTTATATTTTATTTGCCACTTCTTATCAGCCTATATATACCCATTGATGTTAATTACTATTTTATGTCTTTTTTCAGGTGCTGTTTTCTAACAATTTAAGGATTCCACTAAAAAGGACATTGAAACAAGCATCAAAAGGTGGATGCCTAGAGCAAAGGAAAGAAAATAACTTTGTCAATTTTGTTTATATAAAAATGTTTTTAGGTAGAAGAGCCTGGGATAATGATAGGTTTAAAATTTTAATGGTTTTACTTTTAATATTAATTAAAAGACATAAGCGTAATATGAAAGTATCCGTAAAACTGCAAGGTAATATGATTATTTGTGACCAAAAAAAAAATCCATGGTCTGAATAATCCTATTTAAGACAATGAAACCATCTCAGTTCTTATTAACCCACCACGATGTTCTTATTACCCTCTTATTGTTAATAAGAACATTCTTTATATTAGGCTACGCGTTTGTTATATGAAGGCGCCACGGGTAATAGGAACAATCTACAAATTTAATGTTCTTGTTACACTCCAAAAATCTGAAAAATGGCTCTAACTGTTCAAAAGGTATTAGCTGTTAAAAAAATAAAAATCATATTTGGTTGTTAATCTTTTAATTATTTATTTATAAAACTATATAGCAATCAATTAGATGAGGTTTGTTAGGGTTTATATGTAACCTTTAATATGTGTATTGACAGTTTTAAGAAAAGATCTATAACAAAAGAGTAACAACATGTTAAAATTGCAATGATGTCCATTTTATTTTTTACTAAATTTAATTTTTTGTTTGAAATATTTAATTTTAAATTTATGTTGATGATATAGGTTGAGAAAAATAACTTTAAACCACCAACAGAATATTTGTTGTTTTTAAATCAACAACTTAAAAATAATACGAAGAAAATCTTAAGAATCTTAAGATTGTTTTTGTCAAAATATGTTTACGTGACATACGGCTCCAATGTTGGATAAATGTATAATGTTCAATAAAGTTGTTTAGCAGCAAACATTTTTTATTTAATTTCCAGATTTTGTTCACGAATGGCCTATAAATGGATGCCTTATGGACATCCATAGAATGTCCAAGAGTATTCCATGAATGGTCTATAAGTAGGTGCCTTATGGTCATCCATTGAATGTCCAAGAGTATTCCATGAATGGTCTATAAATAGATGCCTTATGGACATCCATAGGATGTCCAAAAGTATTCCATAATTGGTTAGTTAACGGGTAAGTCATGGACATAATTTGGACATCCAGAAATGCTCCAGAGCTGCCAACGGGATAGCCAATGGATGTCCATGGGACATCCTCAGAACTTAATCTGGATGTCCAATGGACATTCATGCATTTTTGGGTGGTCGTCCGCAGGACATCCAACGGATGTCTTTTGGATATGTCTGTGTTATCTGGGATAAGACCGTGCTTAGAATATTGCTCACACATCTGGGGTACCGCACCTTAGCATACCCTAAACACAAGAATAATAAATAACCAGAATCCAATCTTTCCTTGTTGCTACGCCCGGTCTGCCATTGCCTCGAACTGCTCGATCCGCCGAAATTCCGCCAAAACTCACCAGTGACGGATCGTCTAAGATACGGTAAAATTCTAGCTGTTGGAAATACGGGGTTATACTTTGGATGCATTTTCCCTTATTGAGTGTTTCGTGTTTTAATGGATTTTTGAACGAGTTAAATTATATTATACACTAAAATCGATTAATAGGGAGTAACCAAAAACCATAAGTTAATAATTTGGCGAAATAAATATATTGGTTAGAAAATAAGTAGTTTTATTTATTAGCATCTTTAATATCTTAGGAATGATTAATCGCAAAAACTAACAAAATCTATTAAAATTGATTATAACGTATCGGAACCAGTTCAAATGACTAAAATAAGTAGATACTAAGTACCATACTTGGACAACTAACTAAAACTGGCATAATCTATTAAAATTTATTATAACGTATCGTAACCGGTTCAAATGACTAAAATAAGTTGATACTAAGTGAAACTAACCGAGAGTTGATTCAAAGACTATTAAATCTATTAAAATTTATTATACCGTATCGTAACCGGTTCAAATGACTAAAATAAGTTGATATTAAATGAAACTACCCAAAAGTTGATTGGAGGACTAGCCAAAACTAACCAAATCTATTAAAATTGATTAAAACGTATCGTAACCGGTTCAAATAATAAGTTGAACGACTAACCAAATCTATTAAAATTTACTATAACGTATCGTAACCGTACTGTGATACTCGTGACTTTTTTTATTTGTAAATATGAATGAATATAAATAAGTAGTTACAGACTTTGAGGGAAATCGTTGAAGCTGTTTCCGAGAAAATCGATTTTGTTAATTTTTCTCGAGAGTAAAGGGACATTCACCGATTTTTCACAGAAAAACGGGGTAGTACGTAGGTATTATTTGCCTAATAAATTGTAAACATATAGAAAATCTAATGAAAATCGTTAAGGTCGTTTTTGTGAAAACCACTTTTTAAATATTTTTCTTTATATAAACTATCCTTAATTGTAAGAAGAAAAAAATTATAATACGTCTGGACATATTGTCCCGAAACTCCTATATACCGATTTCGGTCGAAATGGGCCTAACGGTTTCGAAGAAAAGTCGTGTGACGGACAGACGCACACATACAGACACAATTTTGTTTTTTCAAAATTTAATGTTTTTTGGACTCTAGGGGTCATAATTAGTCGAGATTGGCAAAAAAAGTCGCGAGTAGCACATTACATGTGATAGAAGTGAATACTTCTTTATCGATTTTATAAGAGAGAAATAGTGTGGGAATCATATAATAATCAATTTTAATATATTTGGTGAGTTTTGGATAATCGTCTAGTCAACTTTCGGTTAGTTTTGCTTAGTATCAACTTATTTTACTTATTTGAGCCGGTTCCGATACGTCATAATCAATTTTAATAGATTTGGTTAGTCGTTGAAGCAACTTTCGGTTAGTTTGGCATAGTCTCAACTTATTCTAGTCATTTGAACCGGTTCCGATACGTTATGATAAATTTTAATAGATTTGGTAAGTTTTGGTTAGTCGTTGAAGCAACTTTCGGTTAGTTTGGCATAGTTTCAACTTATTTTAGTCATTTGAACCGGTTCCGATACGTTATAATCAATTTTAATAGATTTGGTTAGTTCGGGTTAGTCGTCCAATCAACTTTCAGTTAGTTTCACTTAGTCTCAACTTATTTTACTTATTTGAGCCGATGCCGATACGTTATAATCAATTTGAATAGATTTGGTTAGTTTGGGTTAGTCGTCCAATAAACTTTCAGTTAGTTCCACTTAGTCTCAATTTATTTTACTTATTTGAGCCGATTCCGATACGTTATAATGAATTTTAATAGATTTGGTTAGTTTATTGCAAAGAATAAAGAAGGGAAAGGAAGGAGCTTGTGCGCCGTTTGACACTTAATACGTGCGACGAACTTCGAGTAGGCTGCGGAGGAACCATATATGACTCATTCTGACGTTATGTTTTGATGCTTCCTACGTTTTTATAGTATTTCTTGTGTTTAAAGCTATTTTTTTGCGATTTACTTTGATTTGGAACATTGTTTATTTCTTTAGTAATATTATTGTAGATATTGCGTTAGTTCATATAGTGTTTAATTAGATATTTAGTGGTAAAAGTGTGTATTTTGGACTAAAGAAGCAAAGTAAACATGGTTAGTTGTGCAGCTTGTGGTATTTCTAAAACTCCAACAAATTCAGAACTTGGAATAACATTTCATCGGTAAGTAGGTATTTTACTCCTTATTTTTCTATTTACCATTTAATAAAGCAAAATTATAAATTGTCTAATTGTCAACAAATAGGTGACAGATCTAATCATGGGCTTACCCGTAAAAAATATAGCATTAAAAATCAATTTATGCAAGAATATTGGACAGTGCTAAACGTATCACTGTCAACTAACATAAAATCATACAGTGGAAAGTTTGAATTTAACGTTGAATCGCAATTATAAATTGTTGTTAATTAAAGTTAACCTTGTTGACAATTCAAAACAATACTCGAATTAGAGGTCAAAGTTTGGTATAAAAAGCTGTGCAGCAGCCCATACCGGCAGACTTTGATCTCCAGTGCGAACTACCGAAAGGGAAAAGCCCCTCTGGCAGATCAAAGCTCTCACTTTAAAAATGACCTATCAGTGCGAACTACCGAAAGGAAAAAGCCACTCTGATCAGGCACGTTTAAAAAAGACCTATCAGTGCGAACTACCGAAAGGGAAAAGCCACTCTGATCAGGCACGGCTTAAAAGTGAATCAGTGAAAATTAATAACACCATAAGGCAAAGTTCTGATTAAATTAACTACAAATAAAAAGTAATCTACGTAACTAAATATTCAGGCAGATCAAATAATATATCCGCCCGTCAGTCTAATTGTAACAGCCCTTCAGGCTAGCTCCCCCTCTCTCTCGCTGCTGTTCGTGGTTAACATTTCCGCGAGGAATATCCCAGGGGACTTACGAGATATGCATTCCCGAATATTTTGGTAATACTTACAAGCTTCTATACTCAACTTGAAGTTAATAAACCAAGCCTTTTTTACACCGAGTGTTTCTATCCAACTCTCCCAACTACCTATATCTGAGCTCCGTCTTCTGAAAGAGCACAGCGCAACTACTCCAACGAAATCAGTTCCATAGGCAACAAGCGGTAGGAGCGTATATGTGACAATACTTTTCTTTTAACTTGACATGTTCAAGTTTATACTGCCAATAAAAAGCTAAAATTAGTTATTTGAATATATTTGGGCATTTGAAATGCAAAAATAAGCAAAATATGGTTAGATAATAGTGCGTTAATTTTGAAGGGTGCTTCTTCTTAATAAAATTAGGAAGGTAATTATTTAGAAAACGGGTTTTCGCTATTAAAAGAGATTTTAGAAAATTTTCTTTTTAGCGTGTTTATATAGGTGAAATGTAACAATAATCCGCCACGGCAGCTTAATAAAATTGTTTCTATAATTTGTTAGTAACAAATATTGGCAGCAGCGCAGTGTTTTCGTTCTAATATTTCATTTCACGCATGGCCCTCCGCCTGCTTCGCCGACTCCGAAGGCGCAACCAACCAAAACTAACCCAAGGGATGCCTAAAATCAAGAAAAAAACGTCTTTAGAAAAATATATGAATTAGCACGTGTCTAGGGACACCAATTTTGAGCCTTCGCGTGCTAATTCATATATTTTTCCAAAATTTATTTTTCTTGATTTTGGGCATGCCCTAAATTAGTTTGGGTTAGTTGTGTTTGGTTGGTTTGGCGCCCCCGGAGCGAGCGAAGAACCATGCGTTAAGTGAAATATTAGAATGATAATACTGCGCTGCTGCCAATATTTGTTAAGAACAAATTATAGAAAACATTTTATTAAGCTGCCGTGACGGATTATTGTTACATTTCACCTATATAAACATTCTTAAAAGGAATTTTTCAAAAATCTGTTATAATAGCGAAAACCCGTTTTCTAAATACCCTACATTTTTTAATAAGAAGCACACTTCAAAACTACCCCACTATTATCTAACCATATTTTGCTTATTTTTCCATTTCAAATGCCCAAATATATTCAAATAACTAATTTTAGCATTTTATTGGCAGAATAAACTTTAACATGTCAAGTATAAAAGAAAAGTATTTATTACTTTTAGCACTGTCCAATGTTCTTGCAAAAATTGATTTTTAATGCTATATTTTTTACGGGTACGCCCATAATTAGATCTGTCACGTATTTGTTAACAATTAGACAATTTATAATTATTTTGCTTTATTAAATGGTAAAAATCAGAAAAATAAGGGGCAAAGTACCTACTTACCGATGAAATGATGTTTACTTTGCTTCCTTAATCCAAAATACACACCTTTATCACTAAATATCTAATTAAACTCTATATGAATTAACGCAATATCTACAATAATATTACTAAACAAATAAACAATTGAAATCGATTTTTACGTTCCAATACGATTTTTGCAGCAAATTGGATTTTGTTGGGTTTAGGGAACGACGAAGTAAAAGTCTAGATTTTGTTAAAAAGCCGACGTTTCGCCAAATATATTAGCTTCTTCAGGGCGTTTTAAAATTCTAGACCTATGTCCATAATAGATATAAGTGTAAACGGAAACACATTTAGGTTAACGGGACAATACATGGGTATTATTAAAATTTGTTAAAATTCAGCGACATATACAACACACATATCTTTGGTTATTATTGTTTAGAAAATTTTTAATAATATCTATGTATTGTCCCGTTTACCTAAATGTGTTTCCGTTTACACTTATATCTATTATGGACATAGGTCTAGAATTTTAAAATAAAAGATGTTCCAAATCAAAGTAAATCGTAAAAAATAGCTTTAAACACAAGAAATACCATCAAAACGTAGCAAGCACCAAAACATAACGTCAGAAAGAGTCATATAATATAATATACTATACTGTCATGCCTTATTTAAAACGAATCCAACCCCAAATTTGCAAAAATTCGTTTTCATTTTATTTACTCAGTCTTTGTTTAAGTACTAAAAAAGCAAAAGAAAAATCCCAAAAAAATATTTTGTAAATGAGAGCAATTTACAGACAATTTTACAAAATATCTTAAGGCCGACTATTTTATTAGATATTTTAGTGTTTTTTTAAGGCAAGCCATAGGATTTAACGGATAACATTTTTAACGCTATGTTTGATACTTTTCCATTTCATTCATGGTTAAGAGCATATTATAGTGAAAACTAAATTTTTTCACACACCACTTTTTCTTGGTATTTTCCCAAGATTTCATTACATAGGTATTTAGCTAATAAAAGAAAGCTTAATACATTTGAAATTTATCCTAAGGAATTTAATTTATATATTTCGAATATACCTAAAGTATCTAGCATGAAGTTAAAACAATTATATGATCCGCAAAAAACGCATGTATTTTTATATACATATTGGCAATATTTATAATTTATAACTTTTTTTGAGATCACTGTACAGGGTTATTCATTTTAAAGTAAAAATGGTTATTTTTTTAACTTCCCTGTATTTTTGTAAAAAACGAAAATAGCCATTTGAGGTATTTTTTTCCGTAGAATTCAAAAATCTAACCAAAAAAACATTTGAATTAAAAACAAAAGACTTACAGCGTGGTTGTCTTTTTTTTTTTTTTTAATGAAATACCCTATATATTTTCATACCAATGGATAGAACTCTTTACAAGGAATTCACTGATATAGGGGTTGCTGGGTTTATTTCCAGCGGTTTTCTTGCAATTAATTAAAAACAGTCTCGTAAGAACATCATTTTAAAGGATAGTTTTACCTGAAAAAGCTAGATAGGTATCATAGGTGTTTATTTGTCAAAGTCAAACATCAAAAAACAACATCTTAAAACCTCAATTATTAATTATTAACATAAAATCCAAAGTAAAACGTAATAGTAACAACACATACTAACTATTTGGCAACGATAAAAATAATGTTAATAATTTAAATGTTCTATATGGCCTCCATTATTTTCGAAACATGATCGGTATCCCCTCCTTAACCTTTCTAAACTCGTCAATACTATTTGGGGTTCTTGGTTTAGACGATCGATTTCATTTACAATTTTTCCTCTAATTTCTTCCGTGTTTGCATTCCTGTTTTCGTAAACAACATTCTTCAAGTGGCCCCATAGAAAGGTGTCCAAAATTGTAATATCGGGGCTATTAGGGGGCCATCTAATAGTTCCATAACGTCCGATCCACACATTGTAACGTTGGTTAAGAAATTGCAAAACTTGGCGAGCAGCATGAGGCGGCGCCCCATCTTGTTGACAAATTATATTGCGATAAGTTTCGAGTGGCAATTCTTCTAAAATGTTCTCAATATCGTTTTCAAGAAGATCGAGATATCTTCCGCCAGTTAAGGATCCTTCGTAGAATATTGGCCCGACAATTCTGTTGTTAAATATACCACACCAGACATTAACAGAAGACCTTCCTTGGTATTTAATAGCTTGAAATTTCCTGGGATTTTCTGCTACCCAATAATGCGTATTGTGTCGGTGAAACATGCCCGATGTAGTAAATGTGGCTTCATCCGTCCAAAGAATCCTTTGAAATAGTGCAGGATCATTATCTTGTTCTCTGATTAAAATTTGAGAAACAAATTGGAAGCGCAGTTGCTTTTGTTGAAGTGTTAAATGCTGGAAGGATGCGATATACTTAAAATATTTCAATGTTCTCTGAATAGTCGCAAAGGTTACTCTTGTTCTTGCAGGACCATACCGTAAGTCTCGGACTGCATCAGGAATCGAATTCCTGGGATTCCGGGTAAAATAATTTAGAATAGCTCGATCCCGGTTCCTTTTCCTTACTTACGTAACGATTTTCTTTCTTCAAATAAGGTTTTAAGATTTAAAATTGTTTTCACCGATATATTTCGGTGGAAATTTGCAATGTATCTTCGTCGAGTTTCGCTGGCATTTTCTCCACTTTTGTAAAATAAAGTTATAATTTGAAGCCGCTCCTCTGATGAAAACCTCATTATAAAACTTTGCAAATATAATACATGCAAAAGTAAAATGTTTGACTTTGACAAGTAAACACCTATGATACCTATCCAGCTTTTTCAGGTAAAACTATCCTTTAAAAATGATGTTCTTACGGGACAGTTTTTAATTAATTGTAAGAAAACCGCTGGAAATAAACCCAGCAATCCCTATATCAGTGAATTCCTTGTAAAGAGCTCTATCCACTGGTCTAAAAATATATGGGGTATTTCATTTAAAAAACCTGACAACCACGCTGTAAGTCTTTTGTTTTTAATTCAAATGTTTTTTTGGTGAGATTTTTGAATTCTACTTAAAAAAATACCTCAAATGGCTATTTTCGTTTTTTACAAAAATACAGGGAAGTTAAAAAAAAAGACCATTTTTACTTTAAAATGAATAACCCTGTACCAGTAAGTAATAAACAACAAAACTATATAAATACATAGTATAGGTATTTGTTTTTTTGTTGCGCAATCGTTTTAGGAGACGCCACTGGTAATCTGGGTCGCCATATGCAAGAACCATTCCGGTCAAATGTCAATATGTATTTTGCTCCTTCCTTCCTATTCTTTATTCATTGGTTTATTGGGTTAGCCGTCTAATCAACTTTTGGTTAGTTTCACTTAGTATCAACTTATTTTACTTATTTGACCCGGTTCCAATACGAATAGACTTGGTTAGTTTGGGTTAGTCGCCCAATCAACTTTCGGTTAGTTTCACTTATTCTCAACTTATTTTACTTATTTGAGCCGCTTTCGATAATCAATTTTTCATAAACCATGTCGTGACGCGATACGATAATTTTCCATGTTGTGACTCAGTCTTGAAAAATCACTCTCATGAAACCAAAGAAATATTCACTTCAAAAAAAGTTCAACTATACGGCCTTCCCTACTATTTTCTTAATAAGATGCATATTAAATGTCAAAATGCAGTAAGCGCGCTCATGGAATTCGGGCTGCCGCGTGGATTGAAGGTCACCCAGCGCTTTTGGTCAATATACACGGTGACGGTTGAGAGTTTGAATTCTGGTTATTTATTATTCTTGTGCCCTAAAGCTGCTAGATTCCAGTCAGAAGAAAGCTGTGCGTCTCGTCGGCGGCCCGAGTTCTGGATAGTCTAGAACACTGAGGCCGAGATATCCCTGTTTTCTGTAATCATACACTACAGGACCCTATACCTATAGAGGATACTATTATGATGTTTTTTCGTAACATTATCACGACCACCGCCACAACGCGTTTATAGCTTACTGGATCTTGTGTCAGACTATCAGAAAATGTTGTAGAATTATTGTAAAACTTGAAGATTTAAATAGGATTTTTCACAGTAGTAAAAAATGCGATATCACAGTGCTCTAACTGTAATATCAAGGGTTTATCACATTGAGATGAAAGCTACATCATAGCTCTAAAACATTGATTGATTGATTACGTAACGTCGAGTTTCATTACACATATAGAGCATTTATTAGATTACAAACCGATAATATTAGATTACAGACAGATAACACTCAACGTGGGCATCAGACGGTTCCCTCAATGATCCCATATCACAGGGATATAAGTGGTCACCTGCGAATGTCAACAGAAGTTGAAATGAATCACCGGGAAAATACATCTCCAAGGGACAACACCGAGATAATATCATTTTAAACGCATGACTTGATTTTTAAACTTGGAAAACAGTAGGTGAGGGTGAACTTTTTCGTATTTTTTTCTTTGCAATTTTTGATCTTTGTTATTTTTTTCACTGTTCATTTCACTTTTAAATTTATATCTTCGGTAGTTTTCATCTGATCAATACTTTTGCCGCTGCTGAGTCGATTTAAAGAATCATTATTAGGCATTCTCATGACATGATAAAAGCAATTATTTAATAAGTTATACTCCGAAATTAATTTACCTCAACTTATCTCTTAAGTCTCAACTTTTAACAACTTTCAATTTACACTAACCTATAGTGCTGCTAACAAGTCGTAACACAATAAAACAAACAACATAAATTCGATAATCACGACATACAGTCCTAAACCTAAGGTAGAGTCTATTTTACAAGTGCAATTATCACCCCGATCCCAGGCATCGCTCTTCTATAACAA